>JAOTOL010000550.1:0-83800 GCA_034440575.1 Imbricaverruca yamaguchii | reverse complement strand
GGGCTCGTTCAATTTGAAAGACCATTATTCACGTACTTCCATGACACTCCGAAATATATTTGACAAGGCCTTAGCCACTACTATATAAATTATTTAGTACACAACTCTATATATTCTTAACCCGCGCCGTCTCTCCGGTCAGAATCTCACACCACGTCTCGGGGGGCGGGGAGGATAGTAACCCCATCTAAAATCCAAACTAAACGTCGCACGAAAAAGAAAGAGATGTCACCGGAAAGCGCTCGACAAGCAGGGTCCAGATCCACCCCTGAAAAGAATTTCCCCCAAAGGTGACGTCACCAGGGGGGCTAGATTTTCATGACCATTCACGACTTGCATTATGTTTTTGGCTCTGGTGAGTTCATTTTGGGGGATAGATGAAAACAAAAAATGATTTAGAATGAGAAAAAGACAGCGAAATCGACCAGGGCAATACATTTTTCTTGCCCCTCCCCCCCAAAAAAAAGACATTTTTCGAAATGTCAAGAGTTTCAGTTTTCAAGTTTTCCTTAGTTTTCCTATTCCAATGGGTAGAGCAGACCGAGAAACGTTGTTGAAAGTCCACTTGCCCTAATCAAAATGCTTACTTTACCCAGAATCTTCTATTTGAACTGCAATTGGCAAATATGCAAAATGTATATATGTATATATATGTATGTATGTAATGTATAGTCAAAAACAACAAAAATATAGATATGTTTTGTTGCATCCCTAGAGATAAGCAAACTCTGAAAGTTTCATTAAAGTACCTGCTTCCGTTAAAGCGTGACGACTGGTTTAACTTTTTTGGAGGTGACCTCACTTGACGTGGACTAACTCGTTGACCCTAGAAGACCTGACTTCAAAATTTTGAAACAGCATGCCAAATTGACGTGGGAAAAGGCATCACAAATTTGGGTGCGCTGCCGCCGGCCGTTCGTTCACTATCCGCGAAAAACCTGAGGGGGCGGTTGAAGACCCCTCCCCGAGACGGACGGGTTAATACTCTGCGGATCATCCTCTTTCGTATTCATGTTATCACTCCACAGCTGTGCGATATGAAAACACCGCGCTTCCTTTTGCTTCATTTATGCAATCTACGATCATGTTGGCCAGTTCTGGCCAGAAGAAAAGGGAAAATTCCTTCCAAAATCCAGAAGCGGAAGGAGCTTTGTTCTTCATCATACCTTAGAGCATATATAGATTGCCTTCACTTGTTGACTATTACAGGAGTTCTTTCCATTTTGTATAATTCAAGAAAATCTATAGAAGACAGATAATCGTTGATTCGCCGGTCGCTATGATCTGCATGACATGTTGATTCATAGTTTATAGTTAAGTAAGCAATGCATTGTAATATTAAAAAATGTATGCTGTCGAAAGCTAGCTGCCTGTCTTCTGTTTTCAAAACATTGATGTGTCCTTAGTATTTCATTGGGCACACATACCGAAGAAGCATTTTGTAGGTATGTAACCCTCCTTTATCCATCTCAATCTAGACCATAACTAGCAGGTCAAAGATTGATGTTCCTAGAATGCATTTGCTCGATCACGAATAGTTGCGTATGGTTGGCAGAATCGTTGGTGGCGTGTCGTTGGTGGTGGTAGTTGCATATTTGTTGGTAGAACTGACGACAAAAGCAGTCAATCCCATATTGTTGCAGTCACGTAATGTACTTTCTTCTTTTCTCCTCTGCACGATCTTTTCTTTACGGCTTCTGGTTCTACTGACTCGGATGGCACTCGTGGTCATTTCTAAATTCAAACGCAAATCGTAAGCATTGTTCCGTTTATGCTGTCGCTAGCATAATTCATTTTTGATCTCTACGCACACTGCAAATGAAAATCATCTTCGAGAAGGGTATTGTTAAGTCACCATAATCTAGGTCTCATCGCATATGCGGACAGTATAATTTTTGAATGCATAGGCTGTGGTCCGTACACTGTAACTTTTGTAGATATTCAATCTCACAACTATTGCATTTAGGTGCTGAAGCATATAATTGCCGCCCAAATTCGAATATCACAAAGGTGCATCACATTTTAAGTAAACTGATATTCGTGGATGTTTGCCATGAAAAAATCCTAGAATTGCCAGGAATATCTGGCGGCGACGAAACTCCGTTCAATTAATTCAGCAATCAAGAAGTGGTTACATGTTCAGCAATATTTATGTGTTGCATCATGCATAGTGATGCATACCGATGCATGCATCCTGATCCGAGACTGTCCTGAGCCCAGACTGTCCGTAACAGCCACTGCACGTGGAGGACATGTATTGTTAAATAAATAAACAAATGATCCATGTGTACTGAAAGCCAGGTATTTATGTTCGCTTCCATGCTTAGGCGGACATTTGGTCAGGATACACTGAATTTCAATTATTTTTAGTTGATGCTGACAAAATGGCCAGCCGAAATTAAACCTGGTGTATTTTGATGGGACATGTTCAGATCTGAGTGTAAACCGAAATCAGTGCATGATAGCCGAAGCCATGCATACACCAACATGACTACTTAAAAGATTCCTGATCGGATCCCGTTCTTCAGATGTGGTCATTTATTCACTGCATACATATACATACTATTCACTGACAACAACCTACATACATATCCGTTTTTCGTCTGGAAGCTAACATTATTAAAGCGCGTGGTATTATCCCGACGTACTTAGGCGAATATTTTATATCATGCAATTAACAGGTCATTTCTGGCTGTGCTTAGTCAGACATCAAGCTACCTTGCCACAGGTGTGCATAACATTTTACTGAAACAATATATATATATATATATATATATAATTACTTATTGACTTAACACACTTCATTTTCACTTGCCAGAATACGGAAAGGCGGCGGATTAATGCCTCCTTTGTGGATGTGGGATGATGGTGAAGCATCATGTGGAATCGTTCAGCTCTTACCACACTTTTTGTTCGCTTAACATTAACCCTCGCACGTTCAGGAGCGTATCACATTGCCACCCATTTTTTTATGACCGCGGAACAAACGTCCCTGGTTAGCATGTGGCCTCTTAGTGTAACTCGCGGGGAGGGGGTCTTATTTTTGCGATGCTCGTACTCTCGACTACAGTTTCCACTTTCTGGCGCAGTGGCAAGACACGGCAACCCGTAATCCTGGGAACATGAGCCTTTTGCTGTACAATGCCATAATCTTCCGTGCCACTGCCGTGCCAGTGTCGGTACCCCTAGTAATAAAATTAAAGCATATGTCTAAAGTTGTATTGATGTTGAACTGAATTGTCCAAGATTACCAGGAAAAAGGGCTTAACCAATGATGTGTGGAATAATTTTGAAACGTAGAGACTGATCCGCTGTCAATGTGTGAAATGTTTTGCATCTCTGGTATTGCTTACTTTCGTCATCAATCATGATTTCCCTCGTTGTTTAGATGGTCCCTTTTTATCCCCATGCTTTTTTATGCGCCATCATCCAGCTTGCTGTGCCATGTGTCGTGCGGTGCCAGAACCTGCTGTGCCCGTGCTACGTCTCATGCCAGTGTTTGGAAGAAAAAGTGAACAACTCTATTCTCGACTCTTATCGGGTCATCCATCAGTGGCCTAATCGGGGAGTGACATGTAACCTAGAACACTATTGAGGGATATAATCCCTCTGTACCCATATTCAGGTTTTAATAAATAATTAGCGACAACATTGCGTGCAAAATACCAAAGGCAAATTACCATTTGACCCGATGACATCACATGGGCTACTTTTTTGTATCTTAGCTTTACCTTAGTCATTTCTCTCTTCACTACAGGTTAACTTTTGGCTGTATCTTAAATGGTTTGTGAGATATAGTGAATGCACATTTA
This sequence comes from Imbricaverruca yamaguchii, assembly GCA_034440575.1. Classification (NCBI taxonomy): domain Eukaryota; kingdom Metazoa; phylum Arthropoda; class Thecostraca; family Neoverrucidae; genus Imbricaverruca; species Imbricaverruca yamaguchii. The sequence goes on along the minus strand of JAOTOL010000550.1, from coordinate 79,988 downwards.
AAAACTGCACTAGATGAAGTCACCTGAGTTTGGTGTTCCCAAACTTCGTTAAGTTAGTGGACTGCACCTCAACATTTGACATGCACGTTCATCAATTGTCGGGTTATATGATAAATTACCGAAGTGATTCTTTAGACGGATTATGAGTTATTTCAGAAAACCTTAGAGGGTCTAATTAATCCCTTCACTGCGAGGTCCAAGCTAATGTAAGATATTCATTTGTTACCCGAAGTATACAAATGGGTATTAATCGCGACAGCTGATCACATGCACCACGCTAGCTTTTTTTCGCTTCGCTAACATTCTCCGTTTGTAAATATTTGGAGAAGTAAACCACATCTGTCAAATTTCTGGATAAGGTGACAAAATGCAATGCAATGCGATGCAATGCAAATGTAACGCAAACTCCATCAGTAAACTTTCCGTCTACTTTTATGTCAGTCTACTGACTTGAAACCTAGCCCTTCACTTTATTCGGCGACTACTCCGATGGACCATAGCACTGGATGCAACGGATGTCTCTCACCAAATAACTTAAAATCTCCCCATGCCATTGCATGCTGACGACGGATACTGGATGCGGGTAGCGACGAACACAGCCCAAAGCGGTGGTCTATGCCCTGTTGTGTTCAGCTCCATTTATAAAGAACTGAATTAACCGAATCGGCCGTCGAATTGGCCGCTGAATGCCACGTTGCATTTGACAGGCGAATCAGCATTTTAAGGCTGGTTTGCTGACAAACACGAGGAGCAGTGCTTATGAATTCATCCAAGCCATGGCTATTATGCATGAAATGTGTATACAATATTTTGGCAGTGTCAGGGGTACTCCCGCCGTGTCCCCCTTCCTCCGGTTCATGCATCCCTGACGACAGTACTGACATGCACTCGCCTGGACAGGTCCATTACGAGGTGTGTGACCTCAGCATCTGACAAGGAATCATGATTCACACATTTGAAAGTGCCAGACACATTCATCATGTCGGCCCAAGGAATGGTAAAGAAGTCGTCACCACTCCGTTACGTTTCAGAAGTATACTTGTTAGTTGTTCGCGTTCTTTCGCCTACGTTAGCAAATGCCGTGGTATGCCCAATAGTGACCACGACGCAAGAAATCTGAAGTTCCTTGTCCGCTACAGCATCTTCACACCTCATGATGCGTCCTGCCACATCACTCAATGTAAATTATGAGGTTACAGTTGATGGAACTGAATGAACATATGTGCCTGCGCCTTCCACTTCATCAAAATTAAAGACGAGGTGACAAAAAATTGCCCTGACAATGAATACTTTCACTCAGTTTTTGGAAATTCACACTAATCTCCATAAAATTGTGTTGTTGAGGGACACGGGAGACTCCTAAACCGACCCGGAACGACTCTCTCCGATACAAGAGGTAACTGACACAGAAGGCTCCTCACAGACACAAGGACTACCATGACCAATACAGAAGGCCTCTGACGGACATAGGAGGCCCCGTGATCGGCGTAGGAAGCCATCTGACAGAGGAGGCTCTCGCGGGAAAATGAGGACAGCCTGACTGGCACTGGGGCGTCCCTCACTGATATAGGAGATGCCTGGTGATTTAGGGATTACATCTACCATTCTAGATAAAACGTTGTCAATAAAGATCAGTGTACGTAAACTATTTCTTGAGCTGCGCCTTTTTGGTCTACCTAATTACTTGGCTCTGATCATTTTGGAATAGAGAACCGATTGTTTCGTTCTCATGGGATTCATAGGCCTAAATTTAGACATTATAAGTGTTGCTATAGGCTTACGCCGGAGTTCACTATACTGAACTCATGCAGTGCGAAGCACCCGAAGTCCGAATGCCCCGAAACTCTCAGTCACGTACTGATTGCCTGCAGCCGACTTAACCATGAGCGAAGGCGTCATTTTGGATAAACCTCTCTCTCTCTCTCTCACTTAGGGAAGTTATCAATTGTTCAACCGGGAGGGCTTTTCCGCTTCCAATCAGAAATCAAGTTTTCTTTGATTTACACTGTGATATATCCATTAACTCGATTTTAAACCGGACGAAATGAGAGCCGTAGAATGGTAAGGTATCATTGTACTTAACCCCGTGATACTCAATTCTGACTGACTTTTGCTAGCATTTTACTATTTGACTGACGATGATATGGGCGCTGAATGACCGATGCAGTCGATGAGCCCCTAAACTCCAATAACCAACCAACCAGCCAACCGAAACTCTCAGTATATGTATCTCGGCCTAAACCCCGAGTAGCTCAGAAGCTGAAAATGATTATCATAGGTCCAGATACGTCAGCAACTTTCAATCACTTTGGAAACAAGCTGATGTACGCACATGAGCTTAGATGCCTATCATCTCACCGTATCCAACATTTTTTATGTGTGGGCAACAAGTGACGTTGATTGCCAATAATTCACAATTGCCTTAACAACAACAGATATATTTCCGCCTATGGCGTCATAGCGCAGTTATATGATCAGGCATTTGCATTTTTAATTTGATCAAGTCCGCAATAGATGGTCCCATCAAGCAGCGGCGCACAAACCCACGCCGCTCCTCCGTAGTCGCGAAAAAATGGATGCATTGACACCCGCCTAACCCCTCGCAGCCCCCACACGGGCGGAGGTTAATGCACATGAAGCCAAATTGCGCTAAGTTCGGAATGCTTTTGTGTAATGATTTCCCTCCCCCAAAAATAAGAAACGGTGGCATGCAACCGTCACCCCTGCCGCATCATGGGCAAAGCAAACGAAGTGGACTGCATCAATGTGCTATTGTACATGTTGCTTCAGTACAAAATTACGTACGCTTATTGGCATATTGGCAGCTTTCCTTCGTGCTCGCTTAACCTGGCCTAGGCTCACCCATATATGATCAAAAATGTTTGCTAAAGCAGATCAGTCTAAGTAACAGGTCTTGTGATGATGCCAGCCTGAAGAGGATGAACGAATATGCATGCAATTTAATTCATTTGGAAGCAATCCATTCAGCCAATGTGGGAAAGATGGTACAATAGAAGACTTGACCCAAATTGTAAAGTTCGGTTGAAGCGCACAGCTCCAATGGTTTCTTCTAGGACATTCGAAGGTCAACTTAGCGACTAATAAACTTCCTTTGGCATCCACAAGAACATTTTCCATCTTGCGGACCAGTTCAGGAAAAGATGGAAGGACTGGCAGTATATCAGAATCAGGTTTCCTTTCACCATATGTGAGGGATATGTCTCATTCGAATTATTTTTTCCAGAAAGTTATCATCTTGAATATTGGAGTGGGTTTCCTGCAGCAACGTAATATGATGATGATAATCTATGTTTAGGAATCTGAACGAACTCATTCGTGGTCAGTGCGACGGATTGAACGATAAAACATTAAATCCGGAAGTAATACGTTAACCTTCCCCGTCATTCCGGTCAGATCCTCACACCCCGTCTCAGGAGGAATTCATTATATACCCCTCCAATCTCCAAACCAAACGTCGCACGAAACCGAAAGATGCCTCATTGGAAAGCGCTCGACGAGTACGGCTAAAAACCACCCCAACATCCTACTGAGGGGGTTTATGTGGTCACGGTTGACGTCATGCATGTTCTGTGGAGTTCAATTTCGTTGAGAAAACTTAATTGGAATCAGAATAGAAAGACGAAATTGGCATTGTGCAAAATGTTCGCCCACCCAAATATACCAATTGTTTTTATGTTGCTCAATTTTTAGTTCAATTCTTAAATACTTTTTTATGTTTCTAATAGATAAAACATTCCGAGAGAATTTGTTTCAGGTAAACGTCGCCTCATGCAAATTGCTTACTTGACCCACAATTTTCGATTTTAGCCTAAATAGGCAACTATGCTAAACAAATATGCCATAAAAAGACGAAAGTTCAACCATACCTCTGGTGCGTTTCGTTGCGTCCATAAAGAAAATGAAACGCTGAATGTGCATTCAAATATCTTTACCCGTTAAAGTGTGACGACTGGTTGAACATTTTTGGAGGTGACCTGACTTGACCTTGACTAGTTCGGCCCCGTGAATGACCCGACTTCAAAATTTCCACGCAAAATAACAACTTGATGTGGGACTAGGTATGCCGAATTTTGGCGCGCTGCCGTGCGCTGTTTTTATTTTTTTACTATCCGCGGAAAACCTTAAGGGATGCAAAAAACACGCCTCCTCCTCTGATACGGCGCGGGTTAAGATGTAGGCCCAAAGATGTTTCAAAACGTACTTCGCTTACATCTTTATGTGGCGCACGAGATGTTCCTACCCTCTGTTGCGCTAACGACCAATTGCAAAGTATGTCCATGATAGCTGTCGCAGCTCCTAACCTCCAATCCTCAGCCCTGCCCTATCCCACAATACTGGTAAAAAATCGGCCTAACCGAAGCGCCAATTCGTCTCCTCAAACGCGTGTGCCGGCCGCCGGCCGCCCGCCGCCAGCCGAGTCGGCGGAAGCCAACTCGGCACCCTACCGACGACCGGCCCGTCCTGCCTTGCAGCAGGCTGCAAGCATGAGTGGTGTCAAGTTGCAAACATGAGCGCGACGCGTCTGCACTGTAACTTTCGGCTTGCTCACACTTTGTCTACGTAGTACACACATACACACCTGCTGGACACACACGGTCACATATATGGTCAAAACCGAGGATGGCGAAAAAATCCGTCTGGAGGCTGGTAAGCATCTGGCAATGCCTCAGACGAAGTTTGAAAACCGAGGACGTCAAAAACGTCCTCGCTATACACATCACGTCCTCGGTAGTCAGGTGTGCAAACAGAAAATGGCCTCGGTTTGCACGAAGTACAAGTGCACACACACACACACACACACACACACACACACACACACACACACACACACACACACACACACACACACACACACACACACACACACACACACACACACACACACACACACACACACACGCACACACGCACACACGCACACACGCACACACGCACACACGCACACACGCACACACGCACACACGCACACACGCACACACGCACACACGCACACGCACACACACACGCACACGCACACACACACACACACACACACACACACACACACACACACACACACACACACACACACACACACACACATCACGAGCCGCGCGGCTGTCTCCGTGACATGGCCGCCCCATGTCACCCACGCAACGCAATCCGCGCGGCTGCCCGTGGTATGACCGACCCATGTCACGCCCATGCTTCGCGAGCCGCGCGGCTGCCTCCGTGACATGGCCGGCCGGGCTCCACTGGCTGGGCCGGTGCTATTTCGTCCTGTCGATCGCGACGACTGCCGAGCATCAGACGTGAGAACATGCCAGTCGCGGATCACCAGTCGTCGGTGACCAGTGGCACCGCGACGGGACCGTTACGGGACCGTGACGGGGCCGTGACGGGACAGTGACGGGACCGTGACGGGATCGTGACGGGACGGGTGACCAGTGGCACCGTGACGGGACCGTGACGGGACCGTGACGGGACCGTGACGGGACCGTGACGGGACGGGTGACCAGTGGCACCCGGCGGCACTGTGACGGGACGGGTGATCGACGGAACCGTGACGGAACCGTGACGGGACCGTGACGGGACGGGTGTACGGCCCGTGACAGCCGCTCCGACACGGCCGCTGCCGCCGCTCGTTAGCGCCCCACTCCTGCCGGTGCATCACGGCCGCGGTCACGTGACGTGACTAATTAAGAGACAGTGGTGACAGCACGACGGCGTGGCGGCAGCGGTCTGACGGCGCCGTCGGGCGCCACTACTGGTCGGCGCTGCGCAGACCCCGTGCACTGCCGGCCGGCGCTTGTCCAACGGCCGTGCTTCTCGCGTTATTTTCGCCCGTCACAGACTGAATTGCAGATTGGACGACGCTGCCGACCGTGTTGGCTGCGTGAATTCCCATCGTGCGACCGGCGCCGACGGCAGCCGATAAACAGCCGGCTTACTTCAGCGGCTGAGACTTGTGCTGGGTGTGACGCCCGCGCTGCGTGACGCCGTTTGGCTGATGTCCGCGGCGGCCGGCAGTATCTGGCGGTGTGCCTCATGACCGCGCCAGTGGTGTGTCCCGTGACCGGGCCACTTTTTCGTCTCCACCGGCCGTGAGAACGGCCCCGTGACCGGACGTCGCGCGATGGGAACCCGCGCGCGGTCCCGTCGGCTGACGCGACAGACCCGCCTCGGGCGCTTATTTTGTCACGAAATAATCCGCACCGCCCGCTGATTAGCTCCCGTTTGCATGCGATAATCAGCCCATTGGTGTACATTACTATGACGCACCGCCGTTGCAAAGCTGGTGCTTCCCGTAATTTCGTATATAATTAGTATGTGGTGTGAATGTCTGTGTATTTGCTGAATGAAAACTAACGACAGGTTCTAATCACACTCGCTATCCCCGCACATCGTTATTCCATGCTTACCAACAAACTTATCGGCACGGTGTTTTGTCGGCAGGCAAGAAGTGGCGCGGTCTCACGCCCAACGACCGTCGGCCGTTCGTGGAGGAGGCCGAACGACTGCGCGTGGAGCACATGCAGAAGCACCCCAACTACAAGTATCGGCCGCGCCGACGCAAGCAGGCCAAGGTCAAGGGGGCGGCCGTGGCGGGCGCCGGCGGTGGCGCGGCCGGCACGCGCGCCACGCCGCCCGCGCGGCCAGAGCGCGCCGACGGCGAGCCGCCGCCGGCGGCCGCCTCGCCGGCCGCCTTCAGCATCAAGCAGGAGGACGAGGTGGCGTGCCGCGGCGGCCCGGCCTACCGCTACGCCAAGGAGCAGCCGTACGGCTTCACAGGCCTCACCACGCCCGACACGTCTCCGCGCGGCAGCCCGGACGCCGCCTACCAGACGGCCGGCTACGCGGCGCCGCCGTGCGTCGGCGGAGACATGGCAGCCAGCGTCGGCCTGCCCACGCCCGAGATGTCGCCGCTGGAGAACGACAAGCCGGCGGGCGGCGCGCCGCCGCCGCCGCCGTCCGGTGCCGCCGCCGACGACGAGAACCCGGTGTCACACCTGATGAGCGTGTTCGGCGCCGGCCGCTCCAGCTACCTGAAGAACGTGGCGCAGCCGTACGGCGGCCGGCTGGGCCTGACGGCGCGCGCCACGCCGGCCGAGCCGTGCACGCCGCCGCCGCTGGTGTCGCCCCAGTACGACTACTACGCCCGGGGCGCCGACAGCCCGGCCGCCGCCTACCAGCAGCAGCAGGCCGCCGCCGGCAAGGCGTATGAAGGTGAGCCCGGCTGGCATCAGTGATGACGCCGCAAAGCACCGTCATCACCGGCACCCTTCTGTTTTTTTTTTCGGGAATCACGAAAAAGGCTGTAATACGACATTTAAATTCGCACTTAGGTAGCTTAACCAGAAACCTGATCATTTACCACTTAGCATGCTTTGTGCGCTTGATATTCGTTCCTCATATCGCAGCAAAACACGCATTTGTAAACATAGTTGTACCATATTATCTATGTGCTAGCTGTTGCCATGTTGAATATATCAGTCTGTTCGCGTGTATTCATCTTTGCGAGACATGAAATATGCACATTGTGTGTGATTGCTTAGAAAGCGAACAATCGTGATACTTTGGTACTACACCGACTGACAATGCGCAAAGCTTTAGAAAACAAAGCTCACGTATAAAATGCAATTTCAGCGTGGAAAAGAAGAGCGCTCTTCCTGAAATAATGTACATAGGAGTAGATAACAATTCCAGAACGGACCAATCACATCCCTACTGCAGCTCGGGCCCATCGCTGTCTCTGTCAGTCAGCTAAATGCTGGCGTCACTGGCGGATCGCCCGCCACACTCTCGTCGCAGGTGTGGATAAGTGCGCGTGTTTGTGTGCTCTGCACCGAACACGCAGCCGTCGTGTCATCTCGCGAGACATCGGACTACGTGAGCGCACCGCTTCCAGCCGCGTTGCGCCACTGCGGCGAGCGTGGCGCGTGTGCTAATGCGGCGCACTGGCGGCGTCGCCGCCGCGCCGCGGCCGGCGCAACTGGCGCCGCCGCCCTGACCCGTCAGCGGCGACGTCACCCGCAGTCGTTCCCACGGAAACCTGTCGGGGGCATGGCGGGATTAGGCCGACCGGCGTGCTGCGGTCGCGTCCACCTGACCCGCGGTCGCCGTGCAGACGCCGTCAGCTGGCGAGACCAGGTGGTCACGCTCACGGACGGTGTCCAGACCAGGTGGCAGACCAGGTGATCACGCTCACGGACGGTGTCCAGACCAGGTGGTCACGCTGACGGACGGTGTCCAGACCAGGTGGCAGATCAGGTGGCCCCGTGACGGACGGTGTCCAGACCAGGTGGTCACGCTGACGGACGGTGTCCAGACCAGGTGGTCACGCTGACGGACGGTGTCCAGACCAGGTGGTCACGCTCACGGACGGTGTCCAGACCAGCTGCTCACGCTGACAGACGGTGTCCAGACCAGGTGGCAGACCAGGTGGCCCCGTGACGGACGGTGTCCAGACCAGGTGGCCCCGCTGACGGACGGTGTCCAGACCAGGTGGCAGACCAGGTGGCCCCGTGACGGACGGTGTCCAGACCAGGTGACGGACCAGGTGGCCCCGTGACGGACGGTGTCCAGACCAGGTGGTCACGCTGACGGACGGTGTCCAGACCAGGTGGTCACGCTGACGGACGGTGTCCAGACCAGGTGGTCACGCTGACGGACGGTGTACAGACCAGGTGGTCACGCTCACGGACGGTGTCCAGACCAGGTGGTCACGCTCACGGACGGTGTCCAGACCAGGTGCTCACGCTGACAGACGGTGTCCAGACCAGGTGGCAGACCAGGTGGCCCCGTGACGGACGGTGTCCAGACCAGGTGGCCCCGTGACGGACGGTGTCCAGACCAGGTGGCAGACCAGGTGGCCCCGTGACGGACGGTGTCCAGACCAGGTGACGGACCAGGTGGCCCCGTGACGGACGGTGTCCAGACCAGGTGGCCCCGTGACGGACGGTGTCCAGACCAGGTGACGGACCAGGTGGCCCCGTGACGGATGGTGTCCAGACCAGGTGGCAGACCAGGTGGCCCCGTGACGGACGGTGTCCAGACCAGGTGTCCCCGTGACGGACGGTGTCCAGACCAGGTGACAGACCAGGTGGCCCCGTGATGGACGGTGTCCAGACCAGGTGGCAGACCAGGTGGCCTCGTGATGGACGGTGTCCAGACCAGGTGGCCCCGTGACGGACGGTGTCCAGACCAGGTGGCCCCGTGACGGACGGTGTCCAGACCAGGTGGCCCCGTGACGGACGGTGTCCAGACCAGGTGGCCCCGTGACGGACGGTGTCCAGACCAGGTGGCCCCGTGATGGACGGTGTCCGCCGGTGCGTGGCGACGAGCCAGGTCGGATCTGCCGGCCGCGAGAGCCTGGCCTCGTGAAGAAGTGGCGCCGACAAGCGCTGGTCGGCGCCTCTGAATGCGAGTCACATCGTCCGCTACACGTGCGTTGACGCGTCACCAGTCCGCTCCACGGCTTGCACTCCCACTACACGTCACCCGATGTCGCCCCCCCCCGCCCCTCCCTCCCGCTCCAAGCTCTCCGCGGGTGGTCTGGCAGACCGCCAGTCTGATCCCCCGCCCCGGCAACTGTGTCTCGCCAACATCAGGTGCTCTTGATCGCGCCAACATCATGTGTCTCGCCGCCCCTGCCGCTGACGGTCCCCTGCGATTTCCTCGGCCAGCACGGCTGCCGGTGTTGTGCCGGCCGCTGAGAGACTAGTGGCCGGTCGGGGGATGGAGGAGGTGATGGACACCGCTGTTAGTCCGGCGACGCACACCCGGCGGTAACTGATGGACGCGCACGGCACAGAGCAGCCGGATTGGTGCCTGCTAATCTATTCGGCGGCGGCGATGGCGCAGTCGCGATGGCGGTCTGCCAGGCGCGCGCCCAGACAGGCTGTGGCGGGAGCTGCCGAGCCAGAGGCGCCGTCAGCGCCGGCGGGCGCGCTCATCGTGGCAGAGCAGGCGAGAGTGATGACGTGTGGGTCATGGCGAGGTCTTCAAGTGTTGATTTGGGTTGGGTTTGTGTTGGTCGTTTGGCCATTGCTTGCTGCATCGCTGTCGAGATGGGCAAGGTTTGTTCGGAAGCCTCCAGGTCTGTTTTTGCAGCAAGATTAGAATGGAAGCTGCGCTTTCCGGGCAGAACTGAGCACTAGGAACTTGAGCTTTGTGCATAAATATATATTTCAGAAACGAACGCGGTGATTTGTGTGACCCGGCCATGCCATAGGTCCTCTTCTCGCCACGTTTCAGTATTGCTTGTGCTGAATTTATGCAAGACAATGAAGTAAAGTCTGTCGTGACTTGGCACGGACACGCTTCAAAAACGCTCAGATATATATCGCATCTTTTCCCAGAGCAATTGGTGCACAAAGCCATGCATGACTCGCCTAACCCTGCCGTGCGTGCTGTGCGGTTAAAAGCCGTCCCGAAAAAATGCGCCAAAACTAGAAAACAGGATCGCACATGAAGTGGCGTGTTGGAAAAGTACAGAACGCCGTACGTTGCGGTACATAATTCGTGGCGAATTAAGCACCATATCCGTGTTTGCTCCTTGGTTCCAAGGAGCGATGTTGCGCGGTGATAAGCACCTTGACCTCTTCAGAAGTATGCTATGGCCGGACTGACCGCTCAAGGCCATTTTTGTTTGCTTTTTCTTATGTTGGTTGAGAAAAACTCACTCGACCCACGACTTCCCCCGTAATGAATGCGAACTCCGAGCCAGGAGTCAGAGCAGTGCACATGAGGCGGTTGCATCGCACTCTCCCATACCCGATGCAAAACAAGGTGCCTGAACAACCAACGACAGCGTTGCTCCAATGCCAGGAAAGGAAGCGGACGGGAAGAAGATAAGGAAAGACGAGCATAGTGATGAGAGGTTATCCAATCCACTGACCAACGACGACTTAGCTCGTTCGTGAATTTGTCTAATTCCTCCCACTTGAAAGACATTCATTCACTCAAGCATTTGAAACGCCCTCCAGTATCAGTCGTTTCAACACCCGTTCGTTGCATCACTAGGTAAGTACGCCTCGCCTCCTCTCTGCCCTCTTCCAAGTGGGGCAACGCTGCGATGACAAAAAGGGTGTTATGTCAGCCATTGACACCGGCATCGGACTTGTTTGTCAACGAAAAAGGTGCGATCGGCCGGCCGGCCGGCGTCCGGGAATATGTATGAGCTAAGAGGGCACGCAGACACAGCCGCGTCGATGCAAGTCCAATGAACCGATTGTGCAACGACGGAATACCGATGAGCGGACGCGGGCGGCGGTGATCTGCCCGCACGCCGCCGGCAGAGCTGACGCAGCCGGGTCGGCACGGCCGGACGGGCGGCCGTCACGACCGTCACGACCGTCACGACCGTCACGACCGTCACACAGGAGTGCGGGCACACCTCGGGCGGGGGGAGCCGGGGGGTCGGTCGCCCGGACCCCGAGGCCGCCGAACATTTCTGACAACGAAGTGTGCACCGATGAGAGCGCGCATGATTGATGGCATCTGTGAACTGTGGAGGTTATGACCTGTGGAGGCTATGATGCGCTGTCATTCTGTGTAGTGCCGTCCGTGCCGGCCGCCGAAGGTCGCGCGGTTTGAGTCGCGCACTGCAGACAATGCGCCAGACGCGTCCCGACGGCCGCCGGCGCCAGCCGCCGTCGGGAATTCGCGGCGCGACGTCGTGTGGGGCATGGCGACCGGCGGCGCGCGATCGATCACGGCGCCAAGGCCCGCCTTGGCCGACAGCCGTCAACAGACGCCGATAGAGATCTCTCTGGACCACGGCTGAGATCACCGTCCGCGCGGCCGGCCGGCCGGACCACCGGCGGTGAAAGTGCTCGCTGCAACTGTCGCCACGCCCGTGCCGCTCAAAAATGTCCGCCGGTTAAAAGCGAAATAGTGTCTTTTCTCTTTTCGGGTCCTGCCAGCGACTGACCCATCGCCAACGTCGCACCGCTGTGTCTGTGTGGGCGGCGTGTCTAATGGCGTTCGTATTCTGTCTTACAGAGTACATGATGAAGGCGGAGGCGCACCAGGCGTCGCAGATGAGTTACCATGGCAACGTGCTGTCGCCGCCGGTCGGCTACTCGCCGATGGCCGGCTCGCAGATGCCGTACGGCATGCCGCTGCCGCCCGACGACCTGGATGTCGACCGCACCGAGTTCGATCGCTACCTGAAGGGCATGCAGGGCATGGAGATGCAGCATCAGCTGTACCGCGGCGAGCGAGCGGCGCACGAGCCGCACTGCGCCGCCACCGCCGCCGCCGCGGCGAACTACGCGCAGCAGCCGGCGCAGCGCCAGTCGGAGCGCAAGTACGAGTACGCTGCGCCGCCGCCCATGAAGGAGGAGTGCGCCGGCGTGGAGACCGGCTCGACGCTGCTCTCAGCGCTAGCCGGCTACCGCGAGATGTACTACGACACGTGAGGCGGCCCCGGCGCTGCGCCACGCCGTCGATAGGTGAATTGCCTCGCGACAGGCCGGCATTGGACCCCTCGACCGACCGAGACGTTGCCGGGCTTGTAGGGGGCGGGCGGGGGCCGAGATGTCGCCGGGCTTGTAGGGGGCGGGCGGGGGCCGAGACGTCGCCGGGCTTGTAGGGGGCGGGCGGGGGCCGAGACGTCGCCGGGCTTGTGCGGGACGGGCGGGGCCGAGACGTCGCCGGGCTTGTGCGGGACGGGCGGGGGCCGAGACGTCGCCGGGCTTGTAGGGGGCGGGCGGGGGCCGAGACGTTGCCGGGCTTGTAGGGGGCGGGCGGGGGCCGAGACGTCCGGGCTTGTGCGCCGGGCTTGTGCGGGACGGGCCGGGCCGAGACGTCGCCGGGCTTGTGCGGGACGGGCCGGGCCGAGACGTCGCCGGGCTTGTGCGGGGCGGGCGGGGCCGAGACGTCGCCGGGCTTGTGCGGGACGGGCGGGGGCCGAGACGTCGCCGGGCTTGTAGGGGGCGGGCGGGGGCCGAGACGTTCGCGGGCTTGTGCGGGACGGGCGGGGCCGAGACGTCGCCGGGCTTGTGCGGGACGGGCGGGGCGTCGCCGGGCTTGTAGGGGGCGGGCGGGGGCCGAGACGTCGCCGGGCTTGTAGGGGGCGGGCGGGGGCCGAGACGTCGCCGGGCTTGTAGGCGGGCGGAGACGGCGCCGGGCTTGTGCGACGGGCGGAGCGTCGCCGGGCTTGTGCGGGACGGGCCGGGCCGAGACGTCGCCGGGCTTGTGCGGGACGGGCGGGGCCGAGACGTCGCCGGGCTTGTGCGGGACGGGCGGGGGCCGAGACGTCGCCGGGCTTGTGCGGGACGGGCGGGGGCCGAGACGTCGCCGGGCTTGTAGGGGGCGGGCGGGGGCCGAGACGTCGCCGGGCTTGTGCGGGACGGGCGGGGCCGAGACGTCGCCGGGCTTGTGCGGGACGGGCGGGGGCCGAGACGTCGCCGGGCTTGTGCGGACGGGCGGGGCCGAGACGTCGCCGGGCTTGTGCGGGACGGGCGGGGGCCGAGACGTCGCCGGGCTTGTGCGGGACGGGCGGGGGCCAAGACGTCGCCGGGCTTGTGCGGGACGGGCGGGGGCCGAGACGTCGCCGGGCTTGTGCGGGACGCGAGCACGGCTGTTGCCGTGCTCGCGGCCGTGCCAGTGGTGGTGACACAACGTCGCCGGGTGGGCAGGCTGGCATCGGTTCAGCAGGTGGGAGCATGGCATCGGAGGGATGGGGTGAAAGACGACGAGCGAGGTCACCCGGCCGATGATCTGCGTCGTCCCGGCTGCATGGCGAATGGTGCTCCAGCTACCATTGTATAATCAAAGTTGTTTGCCAAGGTTTGTGCGTTTGTTATTTATTTGTTGTCTCCAAAGATTTATCGCGAACCGTGTCGATGGCAGTGCGACCATTGCGCATCGCTTGTTCTGTAAATACGTTCAGATGTACTCACCGACAGGCCCGTATGTGCGCAATTGCACGATGACAGCACGCTCCAAGTTCCGAATACGTGTACGAAGTTAGTGCCGTTATTCCCTCACATGCTCTGTACATTTATGCTGTATTTTATATTTATTGATCTTGTCAGATCGAGGCGCCCCGGCGTCGCGATTCCTTGGCGATATATTGTGTCGAGGTTGTGCTTGCCGACGACCTTACCGTGTGTCTGCGATCCGTTCCGCAATGGTGTGTGGCGAGAGGTAATCGTTTCATGTGATCATGATCCTGTTGAAGTCTACTAGTTGTCAGAAGCGTACACAATTTATGGAGTGAATCATAGATATTGGAGAGTGTTTTCCCTTAAGTTTATGTATGTCGTCGAGAGTTTAATGCCGCGAAGTTCGACGCGCCGGCTGATTTTCAACACTTGTTTGTATTCATTCCAAAGGTTTACCGTTGCACGACAAGCTATGAATGATTGGTGTAGTCTGCGTGCAACTGTTGAGTGAAACGACGCTGTAAGCACATTGGTGTAAAACCGATGTAAGGTCCCACATTACCTAAGTATCGTTAGTCCGTTCAGAAGCAGCAGCACGTGTTTTTTTGCAGCTGTTTAGTTTATAATGATTCATAGTTGAACTTGGTCATGCTGGTTCCACAGCCGTTTTGCAGCCACAAGTGAACAGAATGTCTTTTTTTCAAGTAGAGTGGTGTGCCAGGCAATTGGAAATGTGAGCGGATAGCCTATTTCAGCACATGAAGCTTCCCAGGTATGGAGGCATTGGATCAGAACAGATAAAATTCAATATCTTGGATGAAGGCTTCCCGCAAAATGAAGAGAAAAAAAACATGGTAAAAGACAAATGCTCATAGCCCGTGAAATATTCGGAACATGCACTTATTGATTTCGTCCTCCTTAGATGTTCCTTGAGCTATGAAGGTTGCAACTTTGCACGATATTTTTTTAGAGTAATACACAGTGTATGCATGCAAGATAAAGATGCATGAGTATCATTTTCTCGCGTGCTGCTTGAGCCTCCGAATCCTTACAGGAGACCGTTTAGTGTAATTTCTATTAACGATGACATTTGAATGCCCATCTTGTTCGCATAAGACGTCGGCAGGAGATTCAAGCGTGGCAGCTTGTGCGGTGCGTTAGGTCTGAGTGTGTTTATATGACGAGTACAATGATGCAAGCACACCATTTCGTGTAAGATACAAGTATAATATGTAGAGACATCGTATTCATGAACGTTTTGTCGAAACGCCAATACAAAATATTACAAGATGACGCGTTTTGCCCACAGAAGACACCGAGGTAGACCGTGACTCACGATGTTACCGCGAGTGTGGTAGCACAATGAGTGCACTTGGACATCCCGAAGTGGGAAGAGCTTGCACTTCAGTAGAAGGAACCCTTTATTGGTCTAATCATGTCAACTCGTTGCCTCCTGACCAACGCGCTCCACCACACAGTAGCTCGGTTGGAAAAGCGCTGACCCTCACTGAGCGTGTTGGGTAGGCATGACCTGACAGGGCACAGCCTGGGTTGCTACACCGACCCGCAATTTCCCTCCGGCTGAGGTGAGCTATCAGCCAGCCTGTGAGGTTGAAGACGCGGCAGCACCGGAACACCGGCGGCACTTTACACTCCGGGCCGGGCTTATGCCGCTCAGCTGGCGGCTCCCAGATCGGGTGATCGGTCCACGCTTCACGCACCACCCTGTTCAGCTGTCGAGGTCCGAACGGTGAAGCCGCCGTGCCGACCTGGACATATGCAATAATTTAATTAAATAATGGCTCACTTCTTCGCGTACTGGGCAGCCGCATATGTGCGGCTCTAGTTCGACACTTTAAAAAGTGGAAGCAAGGCGCACTCAACTGCTCTATCTCAGATAAATTCAGAGCTGTTAGTGTGTCATTCGTCCACACTTGTTCCTTGCCCACGTGTCATGTATGACATCCTTGGTTTTGACGGTCACGAAAGACAGGACTGTGCAGCATGACTGTAGAATAGGGTGGCTCAGATTGCAACCATTGTGGAAAAGTATAGTTGCCCAGGGCTAATCTGGTTCTCTGAATCATGGCGAGTTCAATGGTGCTATTTTTCTCCATATTTGAGTGAGTCTAGGGGTTCCCCAAAGGGCTTAAAGTTTTGGATATCTTTTACCCATTTTGGCCCCGGGGAACACTATACGCATGGTACTCCGGTGGACGTTATCGTCGTTTCTTAAATATTATTTTACGTCTTTGGCTTATACTACGGCTGAAAATGTGCATTACTGTAACTTAGCATGGGCGTTTGTCGCAGTGGGGGTGCTTACTGGGAGGGGTGGGGGATGGGGGGAATTTGATATGCTGAAAAGCATGTCATGGTGGGTATCAAACACTCTATTTCATGAAGCGAATTCGTTTTCATGCGTCCAACCAGACATTCAATTTCCTCATCAGACTAATTTTCTAATTTTTTTCAACAAGGGCGACAAAATTGACGAGGTCGTACTGCTTGTGCCACAACTGTTCCGTAAACTCGTGCACATTTAAATTGCCACCAATATGAAGTCGGCTCTTTGCAATATGTAGATGACTTGTGGCAACTACGTCAATACAGCGCTAACATACAATAAATCAGTACAGTCACAGTCACAAGTCATCTGTTCTAGTCACCAAAACAGTCACCCCTTTCAACAGTCATCCTTCCTACAGTGATCCCAGCGTGCGCTTGTCGAAAGCAGTGATCCTCCTACGATGGTCCTCTACCGCTTGGAGCAGCCACTGAAGCTCCTGGTCGTTTCTTGCGGCATGGGCGAAGCGCTGGATGAGCGCAACACTCCTTTCAGCAGCATCGTTCGTGACCCCTGGGTCCTTGATGAGCCGCTGGTATGCCCGGAACCCTGTATCCTCCTCCCACTTGGTCACCGGCTGCTCAAGCCAGCGGCTCGAGTCGATCTTCAGGAGCTGGAAGACAAGCCAGGAACGTTCATCTACCAGGTGTAGCAGTCGGGTGCGCTGGTCGATGACAGGTGCGACAGGGTCGACATCCTCGTCTGGTGCTTCTGGATCGTCAGGATGTCGCAGCAGTGTCGCGGCGATATCAGCCCGCTCGTCGGCGCTGACTGCCTCGGACACGAGACAAAACATCACCGTCTCTGGCTTCAGGTACGACATGTGGCGGCGCATCTTGTCCAGGGCCACCTCGGCCACGACCTCGTGAATCTTTCTGAAGCGCAGCAGGTTGCGATATAGGCGGAGATCGTTGTCCGCAGCGTCAGCCGCTAGGGAGCCGCCAGCCAGGCCGGAACATATAGCAGGCTGATGAACCGGTAGACCCCCTGCAGCTTCTCCGTCTCTTCCGGGCTGTACTCCAGCTGACTGGCGAAAAGCCTCATCTTGCTAAAGTAGATGACCTGTGAATTTAAGCCAATTTTGTTAGTAATCCTGGGCATAGTGACAAAAGTTTCTTTGGTCGTTTCTTTGAAGTTTGTGTGATATTTGGCCCTATAAAAGTTACGCAAAAAGCGTGGTTATGCGTATTCCTTGGCACGTTTCTATCATTAGTTTTAGCAGCAATGCCGTGTAATTTCGGCGCAACATCGTACCTTCGCCATCCACCCGGCGTTGCTGTAGGCGCCCGGGCGGCGGAGCCGGTGCTGGGACGGCGCAGCACCCAGCAGTGCTGTGGGCGCGGCACCCAGCAGCATCAGGGTGAGCTGCGCCACCTCGCGGTAGTCGTCCCTCAGGAGGGTGGTCGTCCCCGGGAGCAACGCCTGCAGATGCTGTGCCACCTCGTCCTGCAGGTCCTGCAGCCACGAGTGGCTGACGGGTAGGGTCTCGAAGTCCGACTTGTTGATGTCCTCCCACCTGACATCCATTACATTCTGTTATATTGAAAATGGACACAAAAATTAAAATATTCAAGTAAGTGGCGACAATAATTTATGAGTCATTGCCAGTGTTTCTAACATCTGGAATTTAGGGTTGAAGTATGTAATACCAAAGTTTACCTATGCTTCAGCTGTTCGAATCTGGTTGTTTTGCCGAAGAGCGCGGTCGCCACGCCCCAACAACCAACTCCAGAACATGGTGGCGACACTCCAGGTGAAGCACCTTCTTCTCCAACATGTCCTCGAATGTGGACATGGACTTGTCTATGTCGCTTGGCTGGCGGTTGGTAGGGCGCTGGCTCAAAGGTGTCCGACGCGTCTGGGCTGTCTTCGGTGCTGCCACCTGCGCTGCCCTTGGTGGTGTCTTCAGTCGCTACAGCTGGCGGCTGGGACGTTGAAGGTTGACTCGCCTCTGACTCCGACTCCGCCATGCGCTGAGCCCGCTGGTGCCGTCATTGCTGTTGCTCGACTCTTCCTGTGAACTTCTTGTCGGGCATCGTTCCTATCCGATCCGCGCGCTAGACCAAGTAAAACTTCACATCCCCCTCCTTCTCCTTCTTGCCTAGGAGACGGCTCAACAGGATTTCTCCGATGGCGTCCTCGGCCCCAATGTCCCACAGCTTGTTCACGTTTGCCGCGAATTGTTCCCGGCGACCGCTGACATCGTTCTTCCTTCCTTTGCTCTTTAATAATTCACGCTACAGTCCCTGCAACTTCCGAACACAGTTGCGCTGCAGCATCGTCGGGATTCGTGCCATAGCCCAGAAGCACAGGACGTTGTCCACTGTTGTATTAAACGCCTCATATCGATCCGGGCACTGCTCCTTGATGTGAAAGAAGTACCTCAGCACAGCTTTTGTGGTGGGTAGCTGTGATCCGGAGATAGAGTGAGCAGGCTGGCCAGCCAAGAAATACTCCGTTTGATGTTTAAAACTAGCGCGGAAGAAGAGCCATCATTGTCATTATGTTACGCTTTCGTATGGGATATCATATTATGGAAACGGAAACTTTTTACTTAGACCAGACAACTAATCATAGTTGGATTAGATGATATCGGATGAGGCAATAGAAACTTTTGACACATGAAAATTAATTCGTTTCAGGAAACGGAGTTGTTTCATACCCATCACCACATTGGTTTCAACATATTAAATCCCCCCCCCCCCACACTGCGACAAACGCCCGTCCTAAATTACAGTAACGTCCATTTTCATCCGTAGTATAAGCCAAGGACGTAAAATAGTATTTAAGAAACGACGATAACGTCCACCGGAGTACCATGCGTATAGTGCTCCCGGGGCCAAAATGGGTTAAAATATCCAAAATTTTGAATCCTTTGCGGAACCCCTAGACCAACTCAAATATGGATTAAAGTGGCACCATTGAACTCGCCATGATTCAGAGAACCAGATAAGCCCTGGGCAACTATACGTTTCCACAAAGGTTACAATCTGAACCACCCTACTGTACAAGCACTACCAGCACAGCGGGTCTCAAGCTGTAGTAACGTAACGCTGTCAGACAAAATGGCGCAGACGCGCCAGACTCGCGCAGAGTACGGAGCCTCTCTCCCGCCATCCCTCTGTCGGGCATGCCTCGCTGACCCCCTGTCGGACACGTCTCCCTTACCCCCTGTCGGGCAGGTCTCGCTGTCCCTCTGCCGGGCAAGCCTCACTGTCCCTCTGCCGGGCAGGTCTCGCTGTCCCTCTGCCGGGCAAGCCTCACTGTCCCTCTGCCGGGCAGGTCTCGCTGTCCCTCTGCCGGGCAGGTCTCGCTGTCCCTCTGCCGGGCAGGTCTCGCTGTCCCTCTGCCGGGCAAGCCTCACTGTCCCTCTGCCGGGTAAGTCTCACTGTCCCTCTGCCGGGAAAGTCTCACTGTCCCTCTGCCGGGCAAGCCTCACTGTCCCTCTGCCGGGCAAGCCTCACTGTCCCTCTGCCGGGCAAGTCTCACTGTCCCTCTGCCGGGCAAGCCTCACTGTCCCTCTGCCGGGAAAGTCTCACTGTCCCTCTGCCGGGAAAGTCTCACTGTCCCTCTGCCGGGTAAGTCTCACTGTCCCTCTGCCGGGAAAGTCTCACTGTCCCTCTGCCGGGCAAGCCTCACTGTCCCTCTGCCGGGCAAGCCTCACTGTCCCTCTGCCGGGCAAGCCTCACTGTCCCTCTGCCGGGCAAGCCTCACTGTCCCTCTGCCGGGCAGGCCTCGCTGTCTCTCCGTTGTCGCCCTTCCAGAAAAGCGACCGATGCGACCGATTTGGGAAGATTTTGCGCTGCGAAAAGTTTAGGGACGGCTCCTTGGAAGTGGAATTCGCACTGGCAGGAGAGGTGGAGAGTGCATTGCAGGTCTCCGAATTTATATACAGTGTTAGGAAAGGTGACGAGAGAGTCGACGAAACCATACCAATAAGCATAGACTAGAGCCGAACAAAACAAAGAATGCCGCACGAGGCGTTATTAACTGTTTCGACTAAAGATATGTGCCGGAAAAATAGATATTGGACGGACTGCCCGAGTATGGGGTAACCAGGGCAAGGAGGATGAAGGTTAGGAGAGGTGCAGACATTATTCCAGCCAACACTGTTACCTTAACATTCAACACCACACATCATCCCAGCGAAATTCTGGTAGGTTGCATTCGTGTCAAAGTACGCACTTTTCTCCATAATCCAATGAGATGTTTTAAATTTCAGAGGTTTGGCCATTCCAACCAGCACTGCCTGAATCGCCCTGTCTGTGGTAGACGTGCTTCTAACGACCATACCAATGAAACTTGTAATTCCGAGGTGGCTTTCTGCACGAACTGCGGTAAGCGCTAAAACCCCCACAATTCGTTTGATCGATCTTGCCCAAGCTACTTTAAGGAAAAAAAGAGAAAATATCCATAAATCACACCCAGAAAATCACGTTTCGAGAAGCTAAAGTAATATATAAAATGTCGCACACGAAAGTCTCGTGTGCAGCGAAAGTTTTTAAAAAAAAACTACACTGGCTCCACCTCACACTGACGTGAGGAACACAACTGACCTAACCAAGCAACTCAACATTCTACTTCGGAACTTTGGTGTGTCTGCCCTCTCGCCAACAAAGCGAACGCCCGAGATACCTCCGAGACAGCAGAGCACGTTGCTCTGTCGACCCTGGCCTCTGAAGTTGCCGCTGCGGCGCCCGCTACAGAGCGGGCGTCAGACGGGGGGCGTGGTGTCCAGCGGACCAAGAGGCCCGCCAAGCCCTCCACCATTACCCTCGAGTCCTTACCCGACATTTCCATCGACCCCAAACCCACGCAGCCCATCGGTGTTCCGCCCGAACCCGCGCCAACCCCTCCAACCTCACCAAATCCATCAGAACCTAGGTTCGAACGTGCTACGGTTCAGGTGCGCCCTGCAGCCCCTGATCTTGGAGCGCAGGGTCGTGCCGCGTGACATGTATCAACTTCCTCTAACTCGAAGCATGAGGACCGGCGCCCAGTGGCGACGTCTCACTCGGATTCACAGTTACCTGCGGCGTCCATGGGACTGCCGGAAATACCCCCCGTCGAGCCGTACACCCACCGATATCCTCCCCGTCCCCGAGTCGCGCTACGAAGCGGGCTCTTCCCGGTGTTGTGTCACCACGTGAGTTCGGGAGCCTGCGCTCACGCCCACGAAGCCAACATCCCCCGACTACAAGACCGTGACTAGTCAATTTCTTACGCTCTTTTGCGTTCTTAGCTTAGAACCCCACACAGTGAAACCTACTGGCTGATGAGTACTGTTTTATAATGGAGCTGTAGAGGTTTGAGAACTAGTATTAACGAAATACAAAATATATTACGACGTGCACCGTCAATAGTATGCCTGACCAAGCTCTCCTCCGATGCTTCTCTTTACCAAACAACTACTCTGTATTACGTAGGGACGTCATCACACGCACTGTGGCTGGCACATGGTGGTGTGCTCATGGCCGTCCACCACTCAGCCCCTTGTCAACAAGCACATCTGACATCAAATATCCAGGCTATCTCTCCTCAGGCCATAATTTACGGCCGTGTTGCCACCATATGCTTCATATACCGACTCCCAGGAAACACTCTTTCGCTTCCAGAACTGTCGCAAGCGATAAATCAGCTCACTCCCCGCTGATTATATGTGGAAATTTCGACGCCCACCACCAAGTATGGGGCTCAACGAATAATACTAGTCGCGGACGTGCCCTGGAACAAATTATCCGAGCGTTCCCCTTGTGGTTCTTAACTCTGGAACTCCAACACATTTTGCACTGCCAACTGACAAACCTCCGTGCTGAACCTCACGCTTTGCAGTCCTGAATTTGACCCATATTTAGAGTGGTCGGTGGACGATGATCCAGGTATGAGTGACCATTTTCCAGGTTGGACAAGTTTCATTCATGGAGCAGAAGCTGGTCGACGACCTGCCAGGCGGATTTTTAGCAAAGCTAATTGGAGCACCTTTCAGTCCGATGTCGAAGAAAGACTCGGCGAGTGGTCGGAAGGATCGGTTTCCATGGATGCGTTTACAGCTGTAATGCTACAAAGTGCTCAGCAACATATTCCTCGTTCGTCGGGCACGTCACGCCGTGTACCAGTCACATGGTGGTCAGATAGGTGCCGGGATGCGTTACGTGCTAGGAAGAAGGCATTCCGTGTTTTCAATCGCGACAACAGTATGGCGAATCTGATAGCTTTTCGCAAAGCAAGAGCTCACGCGATGCGCATAATTGCTGATTCCAAACGGCAATCATGGAAAGCATACGTGAACACATTAAATCGGTCCACCCCGTTTTCGTCTGTGTGGTCCCGCATTAGGCGCATTTCGTGGAAGCTTACTCGCACGCCACTCCCCACCCTCCATATAGGAGGCTGAGATATTATTGACCCGAAGGATGTCGCTGACGAGATTAGACGAGCCTTTTCCGAAAGGTCGAAAAACGAAAACAGTCATCGTTTCTCGACATACAAGGCTTGGATTTTACAACATCAGACACGATCCACTATAACAATGCGTTTTCTATTACCGAACTGACTGCTGCGATAAGCCCTCTTAGAAACGTAGCAGAGGGGCCAACACATTACGCAACGACATCATCAAAAATATGGGGTTCGAAATGTAATAAACTAAGGGTCCTGAATCCTACACTAGGGTTGTGGTGGTCATCGCATCGGGTCGAACGATGGGAAGAAGTTGCGCTCTGTCGTCTAAGAATAGAACATATCCTAGCCATACACAGCTACTTACTGTCTGGAGGTGACCGACCCTTGTGCCAACGCTGTTCTGCCATGCTTACTGTACACCATATCATTGTAGCATGTTCAACTTTGGAACCTCCACGCCGCCAGTATTTTGGCAGAGCGAGCACAAACTCTTTGCGTATGCTGCTGGGCGATGACTCGGAGGCCGTGACGTCCAGTAGCATCTTGTATTTCCTTCGCCAGGCAAACTTTGATGTTATATATCATCCATGATATCTGATTTGAACTTCTGCAATTATCTGATTTGAAGGACATAACATTATAGATTACATCTAATCATTGTTATGGGCACAAAATGACCTTGTTGTCGACGTAACCCTGAACATCAATTCATCATCATCATCATTTGCAACAATGTCCCGAAAGCAAACCTTTTCAATCGGTCTGAAAATATGCAGTTGAGTAGGCAAACATTACTTACCTTGCCATCCCTTGGAAACCGCCCTCGCCCGAGATGGGTTGAAGCTGTCGGCAAGTGCATGAATCATGGGCTTAAAAACCAGGAGGTAGAGGAGCGGCGTCCCTTCCCCACACCACTCACTTTTGACGAGTATGAACGGGGGACTAGAGTAGAGTGCCGAGAAACCGAACCAACTGGATGGCGAAGCGTCATCGATGAACTGATAATTGCGGTGAGGACGCAATATTGGTGAGATGGTTTGTACCATTGGGAGATTCAGTCAAATTTGGATTAGACGTAAGTAACGTTTCGAAGTTAGATAGCGATGAGATAATTTTGTAGGATCGAATAGGAAGCTATATTTGTATGGAAGCGTCTATCCAAATATGCATAAAATGGGTAAATGGGCGTTAACTGGAAAAGATTGAAGGGAATTATATCAACTAATAAGAAATATTGGTATAAAGGTTGGTCTATCTCGAAATGAAAGGAGATCTGGCTCTGAGTGAGAAAGTTGTCAATTAAAATGAAGCATTACAACGTGAAACGCTGTTCAAAGTTTCACGCGAGCACAAATATCGCCGCGAGCACAAACACTGTCTCTGAGCACAGATTAAGATTACTTCATGAAGAATATTTGGAATATTGGTTCACATCATGATTAAAAAGGGCACATGTGACTGCGAGTGAGGAAATTGAAACGTGAAATACTGTAGCAAAAGGAAAGATTTCAGAAGTTTGACGCCTTAGCCGGGCCGGACTCCTCAAATAAACTTGGTACCAGTGTAGACTCCATTAGGGGCGCTGGACGGGTGCATGCAAGAGGCCTCCCATGCTCCAGGCACAGGATTCGACGCCATGCAGCGACACGAGAGCCTTGGACCGACCGCAACGGCACTCGTGTTGCATACTGTGGATGCATGTACCTTATTGCGTTTAATTTCCGTGTAAATACAGGAATTGCCGAGATAATTGGAAGCACATTTCGGCACCTCAGCACGGTGTATTCCAATGTTGAACGTGCTTCCATATTCGCCAAAGGATCCAGAGTGTGGAAAAGTGTCTGCAATTTGGTATGTCTACCTTTTTTATCCAATTCAGAGTAAACTTGCGGCAATCTTGTTTTTAAAAGAGCGGGCTGATCTGAGAATATGTTGCGCGTGCCCCACACTGGTACTATGCCAAGTTGTCCAATTAACCCGCACCGCCTTTCCGGTCAGATCCTTAGACCCCCGTCTCGGGGCGGGGTGCGGATAGTAACCCACCTCTAAAATTCAAACTAAGCGTCGCACGAAAACGAAAGAGGTGTTATCGGAAAGCGCTCGACGAGTAAGGTCCGGACCTACCTCTCAAAGAGATTGTCCCCAAATGTAACGTCACAAGGGGGGCTAGATTTTCACGACTTTTCTTGACTTACGTTATGTTTTTGGCTCTGGGGAGTTCATTTTGGGGGATATTTGACAAACCAAAAATTATTTGGAATCAGAAAAGGACAGCAACATCGACCAGGGCCATACAATTTAACGGCCCCAAAAAATAAAAATAAAAATAAAAAATGTCAAAATTGCAAAATTTTCAGTTTTCAAGTTGTCTGGAGTTTTCCTTTTCTAATGGATAGAGGACACCGAGAAACGTTGGTGGAAGTCAACTTCCCCTAATAAAAATGTTTACTTTAGCCTGAATCTTCTATTTGAACTACAATAGGCAAATATGCAAAATTAATATGTAGTCAAAAACGAAAAAAAAAAGTAAAAATTATCTCCGTACGTTTTGTTGCATCCCTAAAGATAAGCAAACGCTGAAAGTTTCATTCAAATATCTGCATCCGTTAAAGCGTGACGACTGGTTGAACTTCTTTTGAGGCGACCTCACTTGACCTTGACTACCTAGTTGACCCTAGATGACCTGACTTCAAAATTTTGAAACAGTATGCCAAATTGATGTGGGAAAAGGTACGCCAATTTTTGGCGCGCTGCCGCGCGCCGTTCGTTCACTATTCGCGAAAAACCTGAGGGGGCGGTTGAAGACCCCCCTCCGAGACAGGGACGGGTTAACAAAGCTGTCACGCTGACTCACGGTCTTTTTCGTCACACTGGACTTATCACTCAGTTCGCGCTCAACAAGGCCAGCCGGCGCGGCCGCTCCATAGGATTGACATTTCCCCGGCTTCCGGGAGAGAGGTCATGGATTGTATGACGTCACAGCCACGTGACCGGCGCGGCAGCCGGCCTGCTCGCCTTAAGCTGAAGCCGGTTCGACCAGCACCACCAAGTCTCGCCATCAACCTTTTCTGAGCCGGTGCGGATCAGATCTATTCGCCATGCATGTCAGCCTGCATAGGCGCTTTGCCAGTGGGTATACCGCTGCTCGCCTTCATGCATGCAAAGCTTAGGTGAAGTGGAATGGATAAAAACTAAACTTCAAAGAGTACATCACATTCCGCGTGTGAAAATTAGAGAGGCAACCATTCCACCAAAAACGTTATCCTGGTTACAAATGGATGGCCTTCAGGTGGGCAGGGTCCGGCCACTTGGGTGAGCTTGTGCACCCGCTGCACCACGCTAACCAGAGCAGGGGTGTCGATCTGTATCCTTTTGTGGAGGCCAAAGCCCCACCAATGTTGATATTGGCCCCCTCAATGTTGATTTGGGCCCCCCAATAACTTATGCTGTTTTTATGCTGATAAGAAAGCTAAAGAAACAAAGAAGAAAACACCATTCTGCATAGAAAACTCAGTTGATGTTAACCAGCATATTTTGTTCTGTCAAGAAACAGATTAAGCTTAGATAGTGGACTTCCCCAACCTAAACTCACCCCACCAAAACGTTGGTTTAGTCCCTCCCTAATGCTAGGCACCGGGAAAATACCTTCACCCATCATCATCACAGCTCAGGCCGGTTGTGCTCCGATGCTCCATCAAGGCCGGTGTGTTTTAACCTGCATATGGGCAGAACAATATTATATTTGAGCCGTTGTGTGTTTGTTGGTGTTTTGAGTGAGGGGAGGGTGACGGTAACGCTGACACTGACGATGACGTCGACGATGAAGATGACGTTGACAATGACGTTGACGATAACGATGGACCCGAATACACTGCATGACACTGTAGTCGCATGCTACGACTCACAGTTTTTGTGTTGACATGCACGGTGCACTGCTCTTTTGCTTGTGACTTCACCTGTTACTGAACGATGTTTCCCGTTGGGGAGGATGTTGAATAAACATAAACATACACATCGTCAAATAAAAATAGAAATAATTGAGGTCTGAAAATATAGTGGGCGAAATCCGATAAGTTTTTTTGGGGGTGTCCAGTACACTTCGCCCCCCCCAATGTTTTTTAAATCGACACCCCTGAACCAGAGTAGACTCGATCGGGTCTCGCGCTCATTCGCAATCAGGAAGGATTCAGCCGGAAATCAGCTTAGCTCCATTGTCAATGGGCCTAATGCCAAGAAATGCTTGCTGACATAGAACCCTATTCCCGGTGACGCACATTTTCAAGGACTTCTATGATTTTGTTCATGGATCCGGGGAAAAGTTTAAGATGATGATTGGAGAAGAGGCGCGTTTGGTGAAGGCGAGATTCGCTGGATGTTGGATGAGGTATTTTTCCAAAAACAAACAAAGATTGTGATGACGAATTGAGCTTGCTTCGAATGATTACTATTTTGGTTAACTTTGGTAAAAACGAAC
Organism: Imbricaverruca yamaguchii; assembly: GCA_034440575.1. Taxonomy (NCBI): domain Eukaryota; kingdom Metazoa; phylum Arthropoda; class Thecostraca; family Neoverrucidae; genus Imbricaverruca; species Imbricaverruca yamaguchii. The sequence continues at coordinate 52,870 of JAOTOL010000550.1, read as the reverse complement.
TTTTTATAATAAAAAAGCTTTCCAACATATCGGGGGCCACGTTAAATTTTATTCCAACATTTCCAAGGTCGCAGCAAACTTCTTCCCAAAATCTCCGAGGTGGCAGAAAATTGTCCCCAACATCTCAGAGGTCGCAACAGTGCCTGCCAAAGGGGCATTTCAGAATACCAAACGAAAAATATCAATATATATTTAAATATATATGAAAATATACAGAGCCCGCTTCGTAGCGCGACTCGGGGACGGGGAGGATATCGGTGGGTGTACGGCTCGACGGGGGGTATTTCCGGCAGTCCCATGGACGCCGCAGGTAATTGTGAATCCGAGTGAGACGTCGCCACTGGGCGCCGGTCCTCATGCTTCGAGTTAGAGAAAGTTGATACATGTCACGCGGCGCGACCCTGTGCTCCAGGATCAGGGGCTGCAGGGCGCACCTGAACCGTAGCACGTTCGATCCTAGGTTCTGATGGATTTGGTGAGGTTGGAGGGGTTGGCGCGGGTTCGGGCGGAACACCGATGGGCTGCGTGGGTTTGGGGTCGATGGAAATGTCGGGTAAGGACTCGAGGGTAATGGTGGAGGGCTTGGCGGGCCTCTTGGTCCGCTGGACACCACGCCCCCCGTCTGACGCCCGCTCTGTAGCGGGCGCCGCAGCGGCAACTTCAGAGGCCAGGGTCGACAGAGCAACGTGCTCTGCTGTCTCGGAGGTATCTCGGGCGTTCGCTTTGTTGGCGAGAGGGCAGACACATCAAAGTTCCGAAGTAGAATGTTGAGTTGCTTGGCTAGGTCAGTTGTGTTCCTCACGTCAGTGTGAGATGGAGCCAGTGTAGTTTTTTTTTAAACTTTCGCTGCACACGAGACTTTCGTGTGCGACATTTTATATATTACTTTAGCTTCTCGAAACGTGATTTTCTGGGTGTGATTTATGGATATTTTCTCTGTTTTCCTTAAAGTAGCTTGGGCAAGATCGATCAAACGAATTGTGGGGGTTTTAGCGCTTACCGCAGTCCGTGCAGAAAGCCACCTCGGAATTACAAGTTTCATTGGTATGGTCGTTAGAAGCACGTCTACCACAGACAGGGCGATTCCGGCAGTGCTGGTTGGAATGGCCAAACCTCTGAAATTTAAAACATCTCATTGGATTATGGAGAAAAGTGCGTACTTTGACACAAATGCAACCTACCAGAATTTCGCTGGGATGATGTGTGGTGTTGAATGTTAAGGTAACAGTGTTGGCTGGAATAATGTCTGCACCTCTCCTAACCTTCATCCTCCTTGCCCTGGTTACCCCATACTCGGGCAGTCCGTCCAATATCTATTTTTCCGGCACATATCTTTAGTCGAAACAGTTAATAACGCTTCGTGCGGCATTCTTTGTTTTGTTCGGCTCTAGTCTATGGGTCATTCCACGTCAAATCGCATAAGAAATTCCCCGACCCCCTCCGATTTTGATGAAAATTGGTACACCTGTAGTACCAAGTAAAAGAACACATCACGCCAACTTTTAGCCCAGAGTGACCTCTGGGGTCAGATCTAGAGGTCATCCTAGGTCACGATTTTTGACCGACTTGACATCAATAAATTGCAAATATTTCATGTGTTATTTAACTTAGCGGAATGAAATTGGTGTCAAAGTGCGCAGAAGCCCTGGGCCATTCAGAAATATGGAAAAAGTTGCACGTGACCTCCCCATGACCTTTGACCTAACCAGGTCAAAATATACAAATATATTTTTATATATGTTTGCCTGCTCCTAATTCGACGAAACGGTGCCATATTAATGGTCGTGATATTATCTAAGAACCTGCAAAAAAGAAAGGCGGAGACTTGAAAACTTGTTGAGATATCGGCCTTTGAGTATTATCATAGGACCAAATGGATGCATGCCCCCAGGCTATTTACCATATTATCGATGCTAACTCTGGTTACCTTCGTCCGATTATTGTGAAATTTGTTGCGCAAGTCATCGGTGGCAAACTGAACTATTTTCCCTATTTTCATGTTGACATGACCTCACATGAACTAACAGGACCTTGGGAAGTTTGTATTGCCTAAATACATGCAATATTGCAACTTACGTCAATATTCATGGCCATGATATGATTCATGATAACCGAGAAATCGATAACATTGAGTACCGAAAGTGGACTAATACTGATAATACTAATACTAATACCTTAGAGGTGGTTACGTAAACTTCTGAAGATTGTGTGCGATCATTTTGCGAGCAACTGGAAATACTTGTAAAGCATGATTTTGTCGCCCGTGCCCAAGGCAATTATCTGAAAGGCCGAAAGGAAACACTAGCTCCTGCAGAGGTAATTGTTATTGGAGATTTTTCCGAAAACTACGCTATGGTTATACAGGATGAGGTACAGTCCCATCACTGGAACAAACTGCAGGTGACAATCCATCCGTTTGTGGCTTATTGGCGAAACAACGCAAGGGACCTTATACATTTGTCTTACTCTGCCATTTCCGACTGCCTGACGCATGATACTGTGGCTGTCCACCTGTTTCAAGGAAAACTCATTGAGCGCCTGGAAGCAGAATTAGGCCGGCGCCCCAAGAAGATATTTTATTTTTCAGATGGGGCTGCCTCGCAATACAAAAATTGTAAGAATTTCCTAAATTTGGCGGAGCATTCCGTCGACTTTGGAATAGACGCCGAGTGGAATTTCTTCGCAACCGCTCACGGAAAGGGACCGTGTGATGGCATTGGTGGGACGTTGAAAAGGTTAGCTAAAAAGGGAAGTCTGCAAGGAACTCTGATTGAGATCCCGGACCAGTTTTATCAGTTTGTAAAAAAACCATGCCACCGGCACGTGCATGGAGTATTTTCCCAAAACCGAGTGGGTCAAAGAAACCAAAGCGTTGAATGACAGATTCGCAGCTGTTCGCACAATACCGGGAACAAGGAATGTCCATCGTGTTACTCCGTCTCCACGTAATGGTATGGTGGTTGTGAGATGGTTTTCCGACAGCGACAGTGAGGTACGTGTGGCGAAAAAGGTTGGTAGTTCTTCGTGAATATACGGTACTGCTGTTCAACTTGTTTTATGGTCGCGGCTATTTGCATATCAGAAACATTTACTGGCCCTCCCGATAAAATGTTAGTACGAAACGCACGCGAGCTGAAACAATATATTCAGGCTATAAAAACCGAGGAAACATATTTTTTGCGAATAACTTTTGCCAAAATAAAGATAGAAATATAATTTTGTTACAATCCTATTTTCCTCGTCAGGCCGCATTGATTGATGTATCACATGACTTAGCTAGCTGAACATTTGATCCTGACCCCAGTTGACCTCCAGGTCACCCTAAACCGAGGTCAAGTGATGACCTAGCTTGATCATATTATACATCATGATTAACCAGAGGATCTCGATGGCATTAAAATTATTTTTCTATCTTGATTCTATCTAAAGTTATTGACGAAAGTGTGACATGACCTCATAGTGACCTCACGTGACCTTGCAGAGGACACTTGTTCAAAATAAAACTTGGCTCGTTTGGAGTAGCCTAACCTAGAACTAGGTAATATAGCCTGTACGAGCCAAATTCAGCGTTTTTTTGTTCAGGAAAATATTTTTGCTTCCCTGTTGGCTTGTAATGGAGAGATCACTGCCGGGTCATGTGAGGTCAGGTCAACTTGAAAATCTGGAAAATAGTTCAGCTTGCCATCGATGATTTGCCCACCAAATTTGACGATAATCGGACCAAAGAAACCAGAGTTATCATCGATGATATGGTAAAGAGCATCGGGGCATGCTTCGATTTGGTCCTATGACAATACCTACTCAAAGGCCGATATCTCAAAAAGTTTCAGAGTCTCCGCCTTTCTTTTTTGCACGTTCTTAGATAATATCAGGACCATTAATTCAGCCACGTTTAGTCGAATTAGGGGCAGGCAAACATATATAAAAATGCATGTTTATATTTTGACCTCGTTAGGTCAAGGGTCACGGAGAGGTCACGCGCAACTTTTGCCATATTTCTGAATGGCCAAGGGTTTCTGCGCACTTTAACACCAATGTCGTTCCGCTAAGTTAATTAACATCTGATATATATGCATTTGATTGTTGTCAAGTCGGTAAAAATAGGCGACCTAGGATGGCCTCTAAATCTGACCCCAGAGGTCACCCAGGGCTGAAAGTTGGCGTGTGAGGTTTGTTCACTTGGCACTACAGGTGTATCAATTTTCATAAAAATCGGAGGGTGTCGGGTTCAAAATAGCCAATTCTTGTGCGATTTGACGTGGAATGCCCCCTATGCTTATTGGTATGGTTTCGTCGACTCTCTCGTCACCTTTCCTAACACTGTATATTAAATATATATATATATATATATACATGAAAAATATATATTTAAAATATCAAAAGTATAGAATGAAAATGGAGATTCCAACGGGACGTAGCACATAAACGTAAACAACGTAAACGTAAACAACGTAGACGTAAACAACGTAAACGTAGCCAACGTAGATGTAAACAACGTAAACGTAAACAACGTAAATGTAAACAACGTAAACGTAAACAACGTAAACGTAAACAAAGTAAACGTAAACAACGTAAACGTAAACAACGTAAACGTAAACAACGTAAACGTAAACAACGTAAACGTAAACAACGTAAACGTAAACAACGTAAACGTAAACAAAGTAAACATAAACAATGTAAACGTAAAAAACGTAAACGTGGACAATGTAAACATAAAGACGTCAACAACATAAATATAGAATAGCAGTATATTTCGTGCGTCCATTTAACATTCCTTATATTTTTCGTGTCCGACTCGGAGGCTTTTTGTGCAGCGTACATTTATTTTGGGACACATGCGCTATAAATATGAAGAGGTTCAATTTTCGGCGGCCTTGCGGAACAGACTTGTTCCCGCATTTGCTTTCAAATTCCTGGCCGTAGCACATTTATTCATTTTTACATCATGGCCAGGAGTGCCCAATAACAGGTGAGGTCTCACGATATAAAAGCCGAGTTGTACACGGGTAGTTGAAAGTTCGCGGGCCCGGTGAACAAAAGGACTGATCTGATGACGCGAGGCGGGGCCGTGGCCCTAGGGCGTATCATCGGACCGGAGGATCTGCTTGAAGGCAGAGCACGCCTGTGAACCAGATGCAACGGGCGCTTGTCGGTTAGTGGTAATCTTGTGGCATTCCATATCCGACTGCTTCCATCTCCTGGGTGAAGAGAACAGACTACGCCGCGGAGACAGTACACGCATTTGCTATTGCAACACACCTATATATGCATCTGTTTGCAGGTACTGCAATAGTTTAATTTTGCAAAGTGTTTTATTGAAGAAAGCATTGCCACACGGAGCATGTGCCACATGTGGCACATGCTTCATGTATGAAGCATGTGCCACGTAAAGCATTTGGCTCATGAATCATGTGTCAGATGCCACACTCGTGAGTGCGCTGTGAGGCGAATTTATCTTATTAGATTTCAGGGTTATGTGGTTTTAGAGTACTGAGAGGGCTATTGTCAAGAAAAACGTGGGGATCATTGTAAACTTCCAGAAATTTAAACAGTTTGTACATCAGAATCAGCTTGGCTGGTCGTGATTCTTTCCGATTACGAGGCTGATCGCAACCCGCTAACACCACCTGCCAACCTCGGCACGTCGTGCCGGTATACAGAGGTACTACACAACGTCAACACCAACATTTGCCACCTAATGTTGGTGTTACCAACATTAGGTGGCATGTTAATACCACCAAGTGTCTTTAACTCTAAACATCGTAAAGGCGAGCTAAAGGTGAGCATAGTCACCGAGACAGCTGACCGCCGCCGGGAAAAGCGTCGTGGTCGCTCCTCTTCACAAAAGAAACAACCCTTCCAAAACAACTTTCTGTCGATCGGCATCGTTTCGGCTACACGGAAAATTGTAGAGAAATGTGTACACCAGCAGCTGACCGCCTATCTCGGTCACCACGCAATTTTTAGTCCAGAGCAGCACGGCTAAATGCAATGTCAAGTTCATGGACAATTCGCGACCGTTTTCTAAGAATTTGAAAACTCTGGGCGTAATCACGGACCCGGAACTTTCGTGGGAAGAACACGTTAATCATGTTAACGGCCAGTGTTGTGGTATCCTGGTAGCTTTGATGCATGCTAAGCGTCCCAACGTCTTACCAAGGATTATCGACGCCCTTGTGTTATCCCGCATTAGACGTTGTGTGCAAGTATGAGGCAGCACCATCTGAACGTCTATGGCAAAGTTGCAGGGTGTTCAACTTTTCCGCTTGGGTTAACTCAGGTCGTCGTGAATACGACCACGTTTCCGATGCGACAGGGCATCTAGGACGTCTTTCTGCACCTACGTTTGCACCATATTTCGACTTGTTAGTCATAGTAGCCTCCACTAAATGCGCCCTACTGCGTGCCGCTCTGACGCACAGCTGCGAACATGTCGGAAACACCAGACAGTCACAGTCACACCACCCGTGTCTGCCTCGGTTCAGGAGTAATCGTGGAAAGCAACGATGCGCATGTCGTGAGGTGTAACTTCGCCGCCAGCGCGCCTAATGGCAGTCTGGCAGTCTGGCAGTCTGGCAGTCTGTCAGTCTGGCAGTCCGTTCAATATGGCAGTCTTTCCAACGTGGCGCAGATTGTCTCAAACCACAAGTTATCCACCATACTTGACTCCTCCCAACATCGATGGTGTGTGTGCTCGCGGGAGTGCGCGATATGCGTGCCGCGTGTTTGTGTATGAGTGTGCGTGCGTATTTGTGTTTGTGTTGCGTTGCCGTATGTTTTGACACGTTTTCGACATGACATGTGCTCTGTGAAGACATTGATCGAAGAATAGCCTTCATTTTGTTTATCGGTCTGATCACATGCAGTAAATACATATATTAAGGGTAAATGATGATACATGATGATATATAATAACAGTTAAAAAAAGAAAGAAATTGAGTCCGAGTTCTTGTTCAAGCAGCTTTATGGACCAGGATTCCAGTGCGAAGTAAAGCCTGTTACGTGAACCCTGTCCCAACCACCCGAACGCTAATTATAGTCCAACGGCATAATTTTGACCGACATTTTAACGTGCCGTCAATGCACCGACACCGCCGCCCGGCAGCTCGTCCCCGACCTTATCGGGCCAGTTGCCAACTGACCCTGCCAGTCGGGGACTAAATGCGAGCGCGTGAAACGATTCGAACCTTGTGTTGCCAGAACAAGGGAGACCAGTGCAGGCCAGCGCTCTAACCAACTGAGCTTCCGCGGCGGGAAGCCCAGATGTTGATAATTTAAATGACAATGATGAAATGTGATGAAGATGAATGTGATGAATATATACTGTGATGAAAATGAAATGTCATTAAGACGACATGTGATTAAGATAAAATGTAATAAAAAGACGAAATGAAAAAGAGTAAAACGATCACCGAAGTGAGAATCGAAATGACGAAGAGAAAAACGATCACCGAAATGAAGATCGAAATGAAAATCAAATACAAATTTGCAATGCCCATCTTCACATTTACCTAGACATACATCTTTAGAAAGCCAAAAGAAGATGCAAATTCTACTAACGAAAAATAAATATAGATACTTCTCTATCTTAAGTCCGATATGGATGTGTCGCTAACTGCGGTGGACATGAACATGGGAGGTGGACCAACGTGTGGATAAGAACAGGGCGGTGTTTACCGCGTCGCAGGAGGCGGTGGACATGGACATGGGAGGTGGACCAACAGTTAAACATTAACAGGATGGTGTTTACCGCGTCGCCGGAGGCGGTGGACATTGACATGGGATGTGGACCAACAGATAAACAAGAACAGGACGGCGTTTACTGCGCCGGCAGAGGTGGTAGACATGGGAGGTGGACCAACATGTAGACATGGGAGGTGAACCATGGTGTAGACACGAGTTGGACGGTGTCTACCATGTGATTATGGCCGCTGTACCTGGTGCGGGGCTGCTGAGCCGATCGGTACTGGGCTGGGTATTCAGTATGATGACTGCTGGACCTGGTGCTGGGTTTGGTGGTCAGTGTGATGACTGCTGGACCTCGTGTAAGGCTTAGTGGCCAGTATGATGAATGCTGGACCTGGTGTTGGGTTTGGTGGTCAGTATGATAACTGCTGGACCTGGTGCTGGGTTTAGTGGTCAGTATGATGACTGCTGGACTTGATGCTGGGTTTGGTGGTCAGTATGATGACTGCTGGACCTGGTGCTGGGTTTAGTGGTCAGTGTGACTGGTGGACCTGGTGCTGGGTTTGGTGGTCAGTGTGACTGCTGGACCTGGTGCTGGGTTTGGTGGTCAGTGTGATGACTGCTGGACCTGGTGCTGGGTTTGGCGGTCAGTGTGACTGTTGGACCTGGTGCTGGGTTTGGTGGTCAGTATGATGACTGCTGGACCTGGTGTTAGGCTTAGTGGCCAGTATGATGACTGCTGGACCTGGTGCTGAGCTTGGTGGCCAGTATGATGACTGCTGGACCTGGTGCTGGGTTTAGTGGTCAGTGTGACTGGTGGACCTGGTGCTGGGTTTGGTGGTCAGTGTGACTGCTGGACCTGGTGCTGGGTTTGGTGGTCAGTGTGACTGCTGGACCTGGTGCTGGGTTTGGTGGTCAATGTGACTGTTGGACCTGGTGCTGGGATTGGTGGTCAGTGTGACTGCTGGACCTGGTGCTGGGTTTGGTGGTCAGTGTGACTGCTGGACCTCGTGCTGAGTTTGGTGGTCAGTGTGACTGCTGGACCTGGTGCTGGGTTTGGTGGTCAGTGTGACTGTTGGACCTGGTGCTGGGTTTGGTGGTCAGTATGATGACTGCTGGACCTGGTGCTGGGTTTGGTGGTCAGTGTGACTGCTGGACCTGGTGCTGGGTTTGGTGGTCAGTGTGACTGTTGGACCTGGTGCTGGGTTTGGTGGTCAGCATGATGACTGCTGGACTTGATGCTCAGTTTGGTGGTCAGTGTGACTGCTGGACCTGGTGCTGGGTTTGGTGGTCAATGTGACTGTTGGACCTGGTGCTGGGTTTGGTGGTCAGTGTGACTGCTGGACCTGGTGCTGGGTTTGGTGGTCAGTGTGACTGCTGGACGTGGTGTTGAGTTTGGTGGTCAGTATGATGACTGCTGGACCTGGTGCGGGGTTTGGTGGTCAGTGTGACTATTGGACCTGGTGCTGGGTTTGGTGGTCAGTGTGACTGCTGGACCTGGTGCTGGGTTTGGTGGTCAATGTGACTGCTGGACCTGGTGCTGGGTTTGGTGGTCAGTGTGACTGCTGGACCTGGTGCTGGGTTTGGTGGTCAGTGTGACTGCTGGACCTGGTGCTGGGTTTTGTGGTCAGTGTGATGACTGCTGGACCTGGTGCTGGGTTTGGCGGTCAGTGTGACTGTTGGACCTGGTGCTGGGTTTGGTGGTCAGTGTGACTGCTGGACCTGGTGCTTGGTTTGGCGGTCAGTGTGACTGCTGGACCTGGTGCTGGGTTTGGTGGTCAGTGTGACTGCTGGACCTGGTGCTGGGTTTGGTGGTCAATGTGACTGCTGGACCTGGTGCTGGGTTTGGTGGTCAGTGTGACTGCTGGACCTGGTGCTGGGTTTGGTGGTCAGTGTGACTGCTGGACCTGGTGCTGGGTTTGGTGGTCAGTGTGACTGTTGGACCTGGTGCTGGGTTTGGTGGTCAGTGTGACTGCTGGACCTGGTGGTGGGTTTGGTGGTCAGTGTGACTGCTGGACCTGGTGCTGGGTTTGGTGGTCAATGTGACTGCTGGACCTGGTGCTGGGTTTGGTGGTCAGTGTGACTGCTGGACCTGGTGCTGGGTTTGGTGGTCAGTGTGACTGCTGGACCTGGTGCTGGGTTTGGTGGTCAGTGTGACTGTTGGACCTGGTGCTGGGTTTGGTGGTCAGTGTGACTGCTGGACCTGGTGTGGGGCTGCTGAGCCGCTCGGTACTGGGTTTGGTGGTCAGTATGATGACTGCTGGACCTGGTGCTGGTTTTGGTGGTCAGCATGATGACTGCTGGACTTGATGCTCAGTTTGGTGGTCAGTATGATGACTGCTGGACCTGGTGCTGGGTTTGGTGGTCAGTGTGACTGCTGGACCTGGTGCTGGGTTTGATGGTCAGTGTGACTGCTGGACCTGGTGCTGGGTTTGGTGGTCAGTGTGACTGCTGGACCTGGTGCTGGGTTTGGTGGTCAGTGTGACTGCTGGACCTGGTGCTCAGTTTGGTGGTCAGTATGATGACTGCTGGACCTGGTGCTGGGTTTGGTGGTCAGTGTGACTGCTGGACCTGGTGCTGGGTTTGGTGGTCAGTGTGACTGTTGGACCTGGTGCTGGGTTTGGTGGTCAGTATGATGACTGCTGGACCTGGTGCTGGGTTTGGTGGTCAGTGTGACTGCTGGACCTGGTGCTGGGTTTGGTGGTCAGTGTGACTGTTGGACCTGGTGCTGGGTTTGGTGGTCAGCATGATGACTGCTGGACTTGATGCTCAGTTTGGTGGTCAGTGTGACTGCTGGACCTGGTGCTGGGTTTGGTGGTCAATGTGACTGTTGGACCTGGTGCTGGGTTTGGTGGTCAGTGTGACTGCTGGACCTGGTGCTGGGTTTGGTGGTCAGTGTGACTGCTGGACCTGGTGTTGAGTTTGGTGGTCAGTATGATGACTGCTGGACCTGGTGCGGGGTTTGGTGGTCAGTGTGACTGTTGGACCTGGTGCTGGGTTTGGTGGTCAGTGTGACTGCTGGACCTGGTGCTGGGTTTGGTGGTCAATGTGACTGCTGGACCTGGTGCTGGGTTTGGTGGTCAGTGTGACTGCTGGACCTGGTGCTGGGTTTGGTGGTCAGTGTGACTGGTGGACCTGGTGCTGGGTTTTGTGGTCAGTGTGATGACTGCTGGACCTGGTGCTGGGTTTGGCGGTCAGTGTGACTGCTGGACCTGGTGCTGGGTTTGGTGGTCAATGTGACTCCTGGACCTGGTGCTGGGTTTGGTGGTCAGTGTGACTGCTGGACCTGGTGCTGGGTTTGGTGGTCAGTGTGACTGCTGGACCTGGTGCTGGGTTTGGTGGTCAGTGTGACTGTTGGACCTGGTGCTGGGTTTGGTGGTCAGTGTGACTGCTGGACCTGGTGCTGGGTTTGGTGGTCAGTGTGACTGCTGGACCTGGTGCTGGGTTTGGTGGTCAATGTGACTGCTGGACCTGGTGCTGGGTTTGGTGGTCAGTGTGACTGCTGGACCTGGTGCTGGGTTTGGTGGTCAGTGTGACTGCTGGACCTGGTGCTGGGTTTGGTGGTCAATGTGACTGCTGGACCTGGTGGTGGGTTTGGTGGTCAGTGTGACTGGTGGACCTGGTGCTGGGTTTGGTGGTCAGTGTGACTGCTGGACCTGGTGCTGGGTTTGGTGGTCAGTGTGACCGCTGGACCTGGTGCTGGGTTTGGTGGTCAGTGTGACCGCTGGACCTGGTGTGGGGCTGCTGAGCCGCTCGGTACTGGGTTTGGTGGTCAGTATGATGACTGCTGGACCTGGTGCTGGTTTTGGTGGTCAGCATGATGACTGCTGGACTTGATGCTCAGTTTGGTGGCCAGCATAATGACTGTTGGACCTGGTGTGGGCCTGGTAAGCCGCTCGGTGCCGGGTTGCATGGCCAGTTTGACCGCCGGGTCGCGGGGCTGCCCGCCGGCCCGGTGAGGCACGGGGTACGCGGCGCGCCAGCCGACGCTCAGCGCCATCCCCGCTGACGTCCGTCTCCACAAGTTAAGCCGTCCGGCCGGGCCATAAATCAACAGCCCGGCGGCCCGGTCACATCAAATGGCCCGCCGGCGACCGCCGCCGCCGCGTAAGGCCGCCGCCGCCGGCCGCGCTAACGTGGCGCCGGCGACCGGCGCGCCACCTATCGCCACGCATCCTCTCGCGGCGCGCTGGCGCGTATATTTCATCCGGTCGGCAGCCGTCGCCCCGGCCGACAGCGTTGTCCATCAGACAGTGCTGACGTCACCGTGCGGTGTCAGCTGATGATGAACGGTGTCGCCGCCAAATCAGATCAAAATGAATGCGCGCGCCGCGGGGGAGCGGACTGCACCGGTGACGGGGAAGGGGAGTGACTGCCTGCCATGCGCAGAAAAAAGGCAGAAGAGAATGAACGTGGAGAAAGAGAGAGAGAGAGAGAGAGAGAGAAGAAGAAAAAGAGGAAGAGAGAGACGAACAGGGAGAGAGGGAGAGGAATGTGAGGAAAGGGGTGTCGGGTGTTCATAGACAGACCGGTGCCAAGGTACCAACTTTGTATGGATGAACACATCCACCGTTGCTGTCCCAGCGTGCACATCATCATGGATTTTACCATGCTGAATGGAGCGTAGATCTAGCAATATGTGTATAGATGTGCCTAATGTCATGTCAATGGGCGCGAGCTGGGAGAATGGACCTAAGAACACGAACGTGCCGAGGATTTCTTCGGCATAATGACAATATTATAATGTCAGGTATCTGAGATGAAAGCATGATATAAGCAATACTAATTTAATCGCATTTGTCATACCGGTAGAATCAGTTGTTACGTATTGGAACAATGTACGGAACTAATTAGTAGATCACAGTGATGTGTCATGGGCAACGCTACCTCTTGACATGGGGGGACGCGTCACTCCAAACTTTGTGAAGTGTAGCATTATGTCTGCGAAGCTGGATAGAGAGTGTCAACCAGAAATCCTTCACGCCCCCGTATCCATCCCCCATTATATCAAATCCGTGGCGACTCACATGGATGCTACTTTTGAAGATGATATTATAATCTCGACCTACCTTCCTACCTTCCATCCTACTCCTCTCATTGCGTCACCATTCTCTCTTCCTTCATCGGATGCATGGTCGGAACAGGCTCGCTGGCCAGTAATTACCCTCATCGCCACTCCTACAGCTATCGGTGTCAGCCTCGGCCCCCTCGAGCATTCGCAAAGCTGTGTGGTTGGGCGCGCGGAGTGGCGGAACTGATGATTTGTCAGCCGAACATTTCCATGTGTGAAGACTCGGCGCGGCCCGGCTTGCAGCTGAGCGCTGCGGAACGGTATCGCGCGCCTGCACGCCGGCCGGCCCTGATTGGTCTCAGGCCCGGCCCAGGTCGGCGGAGGTCCCGTGGTGGGAGCTGCACTTTCGGGTGGATAGGTTCCTGTTGCACGCGATCACCTCTTGGAACTGTAATGGTCTGTTCTGTTATTTCAAATGACGTGGATTGTGGCTGTAGCCGCTGTGGAACTGTTATGGTCTGTTCTGTTATTTCAAATGACGTGGATTGTGGCTGTAGCCGCTGTGGAACTGTTATGGTCTGTTCTGTTATTTCAAATGACGTGGATTGTGGCTGTAGCCGCTGTGGAACTGTTATGGTCTGTTCTGTTATTTCAAATGACGTGGATTGTGGCTGTAGCCGCTGTGGAACTGTTATGGTCTGTTCTGTTATTTCAAATGACGTGGATTGTGGCTGTAGCCGCTGTGGAACTGTTATGGTCTGTTCTGTTATTTCAAATGACGTGGATTGTGGCTGTAGCCGCTGTCGCCAAGCGCGACAGCGTGGAACACGATGCTTGTATACATGTGTATTAAAGTTGTGGTAGAGAGATCACAGATCCAAAATAAACCGTTCATTCTACTGTGCTTCCGTTTCTAGTGAATCCTTCGTCAGGATAATGATGAAGGTGTAGGCATCAGCTGCTTTCCTTACTCTGAAGAAGTGTTGGTCAAAATGTGAAGATAATAAATTGGAGAGTTTTATGTTTACTCTTGAGTCTTCCTATCATTAGCCTGAGAACGAATTCCATAATGACTTGGTGATTGCAAGCATAATTGAAGTGGACTGAATTCAAATGAATGCACGATTGGAGCATCTGTAATTAATAAAATGCAACATAATTGCACTTGTGGAAAATAAATTGTCCTTGAATGTCCAAGAGACACTTGAGCTCGGCTTCGGCTTCAGTTCAGTATGTCATGTCCGCCTCCGGTGTTGCGATGCGCACCACGGCGGCGCGTCGGCACAGCCTGACCGCAGCCCAGTCGACCGACTCTGAAGGTCACCGATCAGTCTGACTGGCAGGCAGGCCGATCGTCGGCGGCGTTGTTGGCTGACTTCTGACACCTCGCGACGGGCAGGCGGACGTGCAGTTGGAGGTCACCGACGATGGGCTCAGTCTCTGTGTGCAACGCTTCAGCCAACATGTGGTCGACAACGCCACTATTGTGCCTGCTCCTGGCCGGCTTCTACGCAGCCGCTCGCTCCCATTATGGTTAGTAGTGGTGTATAATTTGCAAACGTTCCCTGGCTGCAAATACGCTGCTTCGACGGGAATTATGCCTCTTGTATCGCAAGCGCATTCGGAGATGTTCCCGAACCGATATTTTGTCCCACAATAAACTTGGGTATGTGGTCGATAGAACACCGATAGCTTGTCCATATAATGCTACTGCAGAATTGTGTTAACTGGTTTATGCTTGATGTGGTTGACTAACTGCAAGGTTTTGGGTCGAATCTTAATTAAACGTAGTTATCGTTTTGGAAAGTAAGTTATACTTATACCATAATTGATTTATTAGATATAATTAATATGCAATTAGGTCTTTATTATACTTAGTTTCAAAGTTTCAACAGCTCTTTCGAATCAAATGCTTTCGTTTGAGATTAGGCTTGGATGAGATGAGGTTTCCCAGACTAACACACAATTTCCAACAGCTCTAGGACTCCCAGCTAAAACCCTGCCTTCCACCCTGCGACATTTGTGTTGACATGAAGTCCCATATTATGCGTTTACGCAGATATTTTTCACTACGTCGTTATGCATACGCAAACGGCACATACAATATGGTCATATATAAAAATTAAAGAAGCATTCGGGGATCAAGCGAAAAGGTGGGGCATAACAGAACCAAGATTACCAAAGCGGTCGCAACAAACCGTCATCGTCGCAGTACAACAGCACACACATTCGCCATATCACCACCTAAACACTTCTTTTCTCCGATTAAGTTCCCCTACTTTCGATTCGGTTCCCAATGTGCTGATCCATCTCTTTTCCTCTTGCCGTCTACAAAACGCATTTTCTTTCCAAACACTTTCTAGGCCAACTGGGACTTAGTGGTTATTTAGTTATGCTTCATCGGGGATGTCTTACACAGCTTTGATTGACACCTGATCTTCAGCTTAGCATGATTTGTTTTATTGTAGAGTGTGGCGAACACATAGGGCAACGTGGCACTGGAGAAGAATATTATCTTGTATATATATATATATATATATATATATATATATATATATATATATATATATATATATATATATATAGAGAGAGAGAGAGAGAGAGAGAGAGAGAGAGAGAGAGAGAGAGAGAGAGAGAGAGAGAGAGAGAGAGAGAGAGAGAGAGAGAGAGAGAGAGAGAGAGAGAGAGAGAGAGAGAGAGAGAGAGAGAGAGAGGGGTGAAGCCGACAACGAAGTCTCGGGTGGTAATGTGTGTGGTGACCAGCCTGTGACGGCCTTGCCATCAACAAGCTGGCAGCGAGGAAGCGAAACCCCGGACAAGCGATGGCAGATGGCACGTAAAACGTGATGCATGAATCTCCCCCTCCACTGAAAGAAGTTGTCCTTGCAGGAGAGCCTTCTGCACCTCTCCGAGGAAATATACCCACGACGAACATTCCTGGATCAAACCCTGTGTGATCTTAGATCTGGAGTAATGATGTGCCATCTCCACAATTTTCGCAGTGTGTAATCTGTGTATAATCCATATCTTGCAACGTGTACTTTTTGTAACGTTCGATACATACACACACATATATATATGAGAGGAAGAGGATGGGATGGTCGGAGAAGGGGAAGGGAACATGACAGAGATTAAAGTGGATGGAAGAGCGAGAGAGGGTGTGGGTCATAGCAGAGACATTAATGGTTGGATTGCAATGAACTGTCAATTAAAGGTCAGAATTTGTGTTGTTTCACTCACAACATTGAATATCCGCAAGTACCTACGTAGATACCTATTACTTTGCTGTATTCCCCCTACGCTTATCACAGGTCATCACCTCTGACAGCGAATGCATTCATCCTCCATCTCAAAATATCTACCTACATAAGTATTTGACACTTGTATCTTAATACATTCGGTCGATCATTGCCGAATTCTCCATCAACGCGGCGCGACGGTGCTGCCACCTATGAGCCAGCTTATGAACTTCTAGCCAAATAGATTCATGCAGCCATGTTGTGGAAAAACAATCAGGCTGATGGACACGAAAAGCCGTACATATATGCAACACCAATGTACCGACATATTATATGGGTGTTTAGGAATGAACGCCGCTCTCAATGGAATTGATAGTGCGAAAAGTGAGATAAAAACTCGCGAACCCTGATAACTTCAAGGCGGGCGGAGGTGAAAAATCGATTAAAAAAAAACAAAAGATAGTTCATTTCAACTCAGAATGAAAAAACATCGTATGATGCCCGGGAATCCAGGAACTCAAACAAAGATGCGAAAGAGGCCGCCCTACGACCACAACTGTGGTGGAACTATAGCTATCAAATTTTCTTCGGTGGCGACAAGTTAATCAGGTAACAGTTTTGAAGTGCAAAAGGAACCCCAAACATGCACATAGCTGACTGTACACTAGTACCAAACCACTTCAGTTGAAATGGTTTGCTTGTTCGCTTCGCCTCTGAACCCAAATAATCAATCAACCAGGATATATGTGATCTTGCATTCCTTTCGTGTATGTAGTATGTCATCGTACACCTCCAAAGCGTGCGGGTGCATCCAACGTTGGGTTCGATGTCTGCTCCTCGCACCACCCTCTGCCCCAACCCCTTGCCGGGGTGCTTGCCTACCTGATGCATCGGTTTGTTGTCCACAGTTCATCCGAAGCCGTACAAAGTGTGTCCGCAATCCAGCGGAAGACCTGGCATCTGCGTGTTCGTGCCAGGCTACAACTGTCTCCAGGACAGTGAATGCACCGGCGGCAAATTGTGCTGTTCAGAAGGCTGTGGCAAAATCTGTGTAAATCCCATCTTCGTGATAGGGTAAATGAGGGGGCAGCTGGGAGCGGAAGCACGCGGTTTGACAGCATACACGTACTGCGCGTACGTGCTGTACACAGTACACTCCGCGTACTGTGATGCGTCATATGCACTTCAAAGTGGGTGGATTTGGAGCTGGTTTGCCTTACGATTGGCTCAGCACAGGGAGCGCAGCGTGCTGTGGTATGCACAATAGTTTCGCGTGCTGTGATAAACAATGTATCTTAACGTGTTGTGGTATGCACAATAGTTTCGTGTGCTATGGTATGCACAACAGTATCGCGTGCTGTGACAAACAAGGTATCCTCGCGTGCTGTGATGTGCACAATAGTCTCACGTGGTGTGACAAACGAGGTATCCTCGCGTGCTGTGGTATACACAATATTCTCACTTGCTGTGGTATGCACAATAGCATCGGGTGATGTAGTATGCACAATATCGCGTGCTGTGACAAACAATGTATCCTAGCATGCTGTGGTATACACAATAGTCCCGCGTGCCGTGACAAACAAGGTATCCCATGATTTGATACGTGGAAATACACTTCGAAAGCTGATACTGGGTGCTCTGTTCTGTGCGAATTAATGATACGTCCTAATGAATACACCAAATATTATGCGTCCGAATGGGGAGATGGATATGTCGTATTAGCCCTTGTTGATGTTACTCTCCATGCATATAGAAAAAGTTGAACTCTAGGCGCATTCCTCGTCACACTTTTCGGTGATCGGATTTGCGTTGGCCAAAGTCTGTATTGCTTACACCAGCTGAATTTAGATGTCTTTAATCTAGTGCGGATTTACTGACTAATGATTCAGCAGTATAGCATGGTTAGAGGTGCAGAAAGATCAAGGGCAATATGCACGAAGGCAGGTGCGCTCAATAATCATAGAACGGTACAAGAAATGTCAGAGTAATGCCTTGAGCAACTTATGCATCCCCCCCCCAAAAAAAAAGAAGAGAAGAATGTTTCACGAATGACGGCAAAGGTATGGCGAGATTACTCTTATGCTGTAAACGAAGCAAATCCATAACCGCGACACGACCCGACTGAACCCGTCGCGATCGATGGTTTAAACCTTTAGTTGTTCTCCTTTGTTATACAGTTCTTTGTTGTAGCAGCTCTTGACGCCAAGGATATTTGCCTTCCGAAGTAGGTCTGCCCTTTAACGTTAGATTTGTGTCGACTTCATCGCAAAATTGCCTTTGGAACACACACACCCTTTGTTCTAAGACAGGAATTTGTGGCGGTACTCCTTCAAGGCTCGTCAGGTCCGGTCTGCCGGTCAATGGACACTTGGCGGTCACGTGGTTTGGTCAGGTGGTGTAAGCTGCGTGCTCCGGGACCGGACGATCGGCCGGTGCAGATGGCAGTGCAAAGCAAGATGCCACGTGACATTCCGTGTATGCGGCTCGGTATCCGTGTATTCTATGTTAGATAAATATAAAATAAGCAGTAGCCAAGTGACAAGGACAGAACACATATTAGCCGGAGTGTTAAAACAAATAAATGGTGTATATTGTCGCAGTTGACCATGATGCCGACCCGGTAGCTCAGCTGGTTAGAGTGCTGGCCTGCACTGGTCTCCCCTGTCCTAGGAACACAGGGTTCGAGTCACTTCGCGCGCTCGCATTTAAACCCCGGCCGGTAGTGTCAGTTGGCAGCAGGCCCGATAAGGCCGGGGACGAGCTACCGGGTGGCCGTGTCGCTGCATTGGTGGCACGTTAAACTTTCGATCAAAATTCTGCCATTAAACTGGAATTCATGGATCGGGTGGCGGGGCCAGGGTTCACGCAACAAGGTCCGTTTAGCGATAGAACCCTGGTTCGTAAAGCGACCCCAACAAAAACTCGAATTAAATTTATTATAAAAAAGGTATTGTCATTCTGTATGCTCTTAACGTCACATCATGTGTAATTTTGGAACTTTCTCTTTCCTTTCATCAACATTGTTGTTACTTCTCCGAAGAACTCGTTTTCACTCCGAACAATCGACTTTATGTACCGGTCAGACCTAACTTTTTGAACTGACCAGCCATTGGAATGCAAGAACAGGTCGATGTGTCTATGCATATATGGCTGTCATGCATCACAATGCAAGGGTTTTTATGGTAAATTTTCGTTTCGACCAAAAATCCATTGCTTCCATAATTATCCTGTGTTTGACAAGGAATCACTTGACCCTAGGTAGGTGCGAAATTGTATTTCGAGTTGTTGCTGCGTAAATGTATCGATTGCTGCGAGTGATAAGTTGTACATTTAATAGCACACTTATATTATTTTAGACTTCGTCCGGACCACCCTGAAAGTGTTCACCGAGCGCCAGAATAGATTGTCTATTACATAGGTCTAACTGACGTCTTTCAGGTATTACAGTCTGGTCGAGGTTTGTATGGCACCGATCATCTTTTGCCATTAACTCGCCTCTCTAGTGAAATATCCAGAAGGGATAAACTAGTAGAAGTGATAAATTAATAGAAAGACAGGTAAAACATTTTCGTTCATAAAGCATGTAAAACATCATACCATCATTCCTTCATAAGACAAGTAAAACATCATAGCATCATTGAACGGATGTTATGATGTAAGAAGAAAGAGAGCATGAATCATTGTTCCTACGACGGTAGATGAAGGAGTACAGAGCCCCGGGAGGGGCCCAATGATCAATAGCGCAACCAGTGATATGGCATGCAGGGGGAGTAATGGAACAATGGCGTATTAGAAGGGCCTAACTTAGCGTACACAAAGCGCGTCGAAGTTGAGCTTTGTTCACGGATCGGATGCGCGTAGCAATTCGCGCACGGAGGCTAAAAAACGCACTTGAGCCTCCGGAGCCGCATGGGAGGACCGAAAACATGCTTAGTTACATAGAAAGGCGCTGGGAGGAGTGGAAGCGTGTAAAGATCTGATGAAGCGCATAGGGCCTTTGGAAGTGTTTCAGGGCCATGAAGCCAACATTCTATCAAGTTTTCAAATGCGGAGTCATCGCCTGACCTGATCTAACGCGGGTCCGATGCCTTAAATGGAGATTCAGCTGTGACATTACATTCATACAGCATCGATGAACAGTGTATTCTGCTTAGTAGGAGTTATATGACAGATTAGGAAACGTTTGCGATTAAATTGTGAGAAGTCTTGATGTTTGCAAAACCTTAATCGTTGACCTGACCTGACAGGCTATCACCCCTGGCACTCGTCATCGAGTGTCAGTCGATTGAAATATCGTCGCACCAACACACCCGTTTTCGTTTCGTCTCTCTAGCAAGCTTCGTCTAGAAACGCCAGCGGGGTCGCGCCAATCCCCACCCCTTCCGCTGGCGAAAATGGCAAAATGGCGCACACGGCCGAGACTTAATGCACCGGAAGCCAATGGCGCTTTTGTGCCCCAAACATGTGATGCGACTTTTAAAATGCACCGCAGTCAAAACGCACCAGATCCCCCGAAACACGCCATGTGCACCACACAACTCTCGGTGGCCCACATAAACGCGCCGAAGGGTATTCCAGAGTATTGGAGGCTCGAAGTCGCACCAGACGTGAAAAAGCGCGTCCAAACATTGAAAGAGTATAGTTACCTAAGGTGAGCGAAATGGCCCAAAAGGGACACCGATAACACACCATTATCGTTGTTCAATTACATGCTCAAAAGCAGGCCTCACCGAATAATAGCGATCGTTAGGAAATCATTTTTGTTTGGGATATTATGGTTAATGGAAACTGTGGCATCATGTTTCACCACTTGTTCAAAAAGTATCGCACCGTCCACCGATATATCACTATTTATGGGGGCAGCCATAGAAGGGGATCGCTCCTTTCTCCCCGCGAAATGAAATTATGGATCCGTCATCGGTCGAATGTGTTGCAAACTAAATTGAAATCCCATGAAATGATTGAGAGGGGTGCTTTCAGGCTACATATGCCCGGCGCTATTGTTTGATAATGCACACTCGCACCGCAGTGCTCAAATGGTCATGTCAAAGGCACATCAGTCCTACTGCAGGAAAGCTGTCGTACCTTCCTGAGAGAGAAGCGACTAGGATAGTTTGTATCATATATGGTTAATAATCTTCAAAAATAAAATAAGATGGTCTAGGGCAGACGTATCGGCTATCACCGCCGGCTGCAGTAGCAAATGTCTACTTTTATTCTTCATGGAAAACCAATATGTGGGTAGATGCCTCATTGCTGACAAACAAAAATATAAATTTATCATGTACCGTTTGCACGAAATCCCATAATGCCTGGCAGGTATTGCATCATCTTGCTGTCCGACGAGAGACGTCACACACAGGCTGGGTTACAGCTTGCAGCTCCCAGTATTTTATATTTGTTTTTGCCGAAATGAAGTCACCGCGCGAGATAATGATGTGACCAGGTGGATGGCCGCCCGGTTGGCCGTCGGTCGGCGGCGAAAGGCGGCGCAGTGCAATGCACCCGCGCGCCTGCAGACGCGGCCGGTCATTTGTCGTCGGCCGCTTGTGTCGCGCCGGCAGCCGGCTAATTAAGATGTCAGCCCATGCTGTCAATGCTGACGGATTGCGAGCGCCGGCAAATGCAGTGTAAAAACGACGCCCCACTAATTGCTCGGTAAGACATCGCAAAGCCCCGACTGCGCCGCCGACAGAGCCGGGTAACACGGCTCTGCAGGCGCCGTGCGTGGCAGTGGCAGCTTACCAAGTTGATCAGAATGCAATAGCATATCGATAGGCATTATGTGAAATACGTAATACAATTTATACTTAGCAACGGAACACACACACACACACACACATACACACACACGCACACACACACACACATATATATATATATATATATATATATATATATATATATATATATATATATATATATATATATATATATATATATATATATATATAATCTGTTCCGTATACATTATATATATATATACATCCGTATATATATATATATATACGCAGCCTCGTACAGAGTTTGCAGGTCTTTTCACCTTCACACGTTCGGCTACAGCTCACAACCTCCACCGTCCGGTCGCGTCTGGGCCGAGCCGCGCGCGCGACATAAATACCAGTTCTCACGGGGAAGGGGGCTGGTCCGGCCAACGCCCTGTCTGTCATTGGCCGGCATCACCTATTGCACGACACTGCGAAGGGAGGGTCCGGTCGTCGCACTCCAGATACGCCTCACGTGTGCTGCATGGTGCAATGATGGCATGGGTGTCACAATGGTGACCTGGCACAATGACTTCCGACTGCGTCATGGGGCAATGGCACAGTACCCGTTCTCCAGTGGTCCGTCGCGTTGAGGAAAGAAACTCACTTAAGCATAACACACCCCGAGACAGCCGTGGCCCGGGCGCGAGTGCTGACGCCGGCGTCGACAGGCGTCGGCCGACTGGGCTGCCTTTATCGCCATCGCTGAAGTGAGTGTGCTGCTGGAGCAGATGTGGTCAGGCCACTGGGACAGATGTGGCCCCTTGGGCGGTCATCACCTCTACGACAGCTGTGACCGCTGGGGCGGCCGCCGCTGTTGAAGTGGCGGTGGCTGACCTTTCCAGTGCTTGGTCAAGGACATTTTGGGATTATCAAGGACAGTCTACTTCTGAAACTGGCGCTCAACATTTCTCACAGCCATCGATAGCCTCCAGGGACTCTCTTTAGATCTCAAGTGGTCATGCTCTTCTCATTAGGACCACTTCCAAGCCTCTGAAACATCCTAATCCTCTCCTCTCTAGCGGTCAGTGACCCTTTTCAATAGTTAGGTTCCCTCCCCAGCCGTGTGGGGACCATTCCCAATCCTTGATAGCCTTTCTAGCTTCAAGGATTTTCTAGCTCTGACGCAGATCCTCGGTATTCCTCACAACTATTATTAGTAGCCTTATAATTGCCTTATAATTTTGTTTGCATTACGGAGGCATGGGTCAGTGAAGGGTATTTTGGAGATAACTTGCAGGACTATGAGATACAGGGATACAATATGTTTTCGTACAATAGGGGTACAGAAATGAAAGGGGGTGGTGTAATACTCTATGTGAATAGCTTATTCAGTTCTCAAAAAGTAGCAGGTGGGGATAAAAATGTGTCTGTGGAGTCCATTTGGCTTGATGTCACTGTGGGAAAAGGCAACAGCAAAAAGTCTGAGGATAGGAGCGTTCTACCGATCAGGAATCCTGCCACATTCTCAGCAACTGGAGCTTGATAAGGTGATTTGTGAGGAAATCAGTTGAAACTTTCAGAGGAAGTGCCTTATTCTTGGTGACTTTAATCTAAAGGGATATGAAAATGTTGGTGTTGGTTCTCCATCATGCAAAATGCTTAGGAAATGCCTTGAAGAGGACCTGTTCTTACACCAGTTGGTATCGGAACCTACCAGGCATAGCTCATTCTTGGACCTTGTATTCTCGGATTTAAGTGACTTGGTTCAAGACTTAACCGTAGGGGAAACTCTGGGAAGAAGTTACCATAACATAGTTAGATTCAAGGCACATGTATGGGAGATTATTAAGGATAATTTGGTAAAGGTTCCAAATTTCAACAGAGCAGACTTTGACTGCATGAGGGCGGCTTTAAGTGCCATCAGATGGGAAGAAGAATTCTCCAATTTAAATGCCTGTGAAATGTGGGAAAAGTCCAAATCTTACTTGAAGGAAATTCAGATTAGATATGTCCCCCAAAAGCAAAGACGCAAGAGAAGGGCAAGAAAGCCAGCATGGCTTACACCAGACTTGATAAAAGCAATTGAGGCTAAGAAAACTGCATTTAGAGTGTCTAAAGAAAAGCTAGAGACACTGTGAAGCAAAGAAACAGAGCAACAAAGGGAGCAAAAGAACTGGATTTAGCCAGGAACTGTAATGGGGACAGTAAAACGTTCTTTAGTATCTACAAGCTGAGTAAAGTTTCTACCACAATTGGTCCATTGGACGTAAATGGGACTACATTGGGTGAGGATAGTGAGATGGTTGAGGAGCTGAGCAAGCAGTTTAAATTAGTGTTTACATTGGAAGATATGACCAATCTGCCGACAGTACACCATAGTTCAGTGACATGTGATCTGATAAATGATGTTGATTTCATTGATAGTGATGTTGCTTATAATAATATCAGGAAAATAAAGCCAAACAAGGCAGCAGGATCTGACGAAATTTATGCTAGGGTATTGCGGGGAGCTGAAAAGGAACTGGCATTTCCACTTAGTATAATATTTTGTAGATCAGTTTCACGAAATCAAATTCCAACAGATTGGAAAAGGGCAAATGTAGTTCCTATTTCAAGAAGGGAGAAAGAGGGAAAGTTGAAAACTATAGGCCAGTAAGTCTCACATCCCTAGTCTGCAAGGTACTCGAATCAATAATCAAGGATAGAATAGTTAGTTATCTGGATGGAGGAAACAGATTGATTCAAGATACTCAACATGGGTTTAGGAAAGGACGGTCGTGTCTCACAAATCTCTTGGGCTTTTTTAACTTCGCCACAGAACAATTTGATCAGGGAAATCAGGTTGATGTAGCATATCTTGACTTTAGTAAGGCCTTTGACAAAGTACCCCATAAACGGTTAGTGATACAGCTTCAGGCCCATGGTATTACAGGTAGCATCTTAAAATGGAAATAGTTGTGGCTTTCAGATACACGACAAAGAGTGATGCCAAATGGTACAAAGTCATCATGGCAAAATTGTCTTAATGGAGTCCCCCAGGGGTCAGTACTGGGGCCACTACTGTTCATTATATTTGTAAATAGCATTGAAAGTGGCCTAAGCAGTAAAGTTTTGAAATTTGCGGATGATTTGAAGGTCTTTAGGGCAATAACAGGTCAAAACGAGGATATCTCGCTGAAAAAAAAGTCTTAGACGAACTTGCGAAGTGGTCCGAAGAATGGCAAATTAAATTAAATTTTGATAAGTGCAAAATCATGCATGTGGGTAAGCAGCATATGAAGGCTCTATACTTGATGGGTGGCCAAGTGCTATCAGTGACTGAACAGGAGAAGGATCTAGGTGTTATTCTAAACACAAAATTGTGGGCATCAGAACAGACCAAGGAAGCCAGGAAGGGGGCACTGAGAATGCTTGGGGCAATAAGTATGAATGTATCATACAGAAGTGAGGAAGTCATCAGAAAGCTTTACTGAGCATATGTCAGGCCACATTTGGAATACTGCATCCAAGCTTGGTCTCCTAGTTATGAAAAAAGATTGTTGGCTTTTAGAGAGAATACAAAAGATGGCTACAAAAATGGTTAATGGTATAAGCAACCTGGCATATGAGGAAAAATTGAAGAAATTGAACATGTTTCCACTTAGATATAGAAGGCTGAGAGACTATCTCATCGAGGTCTTTAAATTTGTCCATGGTCTGGAGAGGGGATATCTTGGGGAAATGTTTGAATTTAACAGAAATGATGCAATTAGAGGTCATAAATTCAAAATTAAAGTTAACCACAGCAGAACAAGGTTAAGGCAGACTTTCTTCACCAACAGAGTAGTAGAACACTGGAACAAGCTGCCAGAAAACACTGTCAGTAGCAGCACAATGAACATCTTTAAAAACAGCATAGACAATCATAAGAATAGAGGGCTTGCTTTTCAGTATTACAGGGGGGGGGGGGGCTGATTGACAGATTTGGTGGGCAACTGGTTCAATGCACAGAGTGCAACCAAGAAGGGCCCCTGTGGCTCATAGTTGCACTAACCTTTTATGTCTTTATGTATTTATGTCTTAATACCTTTCCGTAACTAGCAGGGGATCCGTTGCACCTCAATGACCCTCGCGAGCTGCTAGGAGTCCTTATCAGCTACCGACAGCTTTTAGGGTTTCAAGAGCATTATAGCTCTGAGGCTGGCCCTCAATATTCCTAAGAGCAATCAACAGCTAATGGGAATTTTGCTTAATCTCTCCGGAGTCCTTTTTTGTCCATTAGGAGCCGCTCTTAACCTCAGGAGGATCTCAATCCAGTCCTTAGAGTCTTCTGACTATTAGAGATTATTTTCATTTAGGGGTCCATGAAGGCTTTCAAGGGTCCCGTGTAGCTCTTATATCGGGGGCTGCTTCATTTCAACTCTGGTTCACTTCAGCTCTGAGATGAGCCCTCACTAGTGCTCGTCAGCTTTTATGGAGCTTGGTCATCCCTCAGGAGTCTTTTCATATTTCAAGAGCATCATCTCTCTCTTTCCCTCTCTCCCGCCACTCCTCCCCTTTTTGTCCCTCTCTTCTTGCCACTCATGCGCCCTGTTATTCTTTCACCTATCGGGGGTCATTCCAGTTGAGATTGCTCTCTCCAGCTGACATGGGCAATCCAACTCTCTGGCCGGCCTCTTGTCTTCACGGTCCTCATCAGTCCTCAGGGTGGACGTCTTCAATTTTCAAAGCCCTTTCCACACGAACTGTAAGATGCGTTTTCATTTTTCCTCGGTTATATCACTCGCTGTCCCTCAGGATGGTCGCCTGGAGGGCCCAATCTGACTCACCAATGGGGAAGGTATCCCTTCACCCTTTGGAAACGATGCTGCTTGCTAGCAGTCTGTGGCTTCTCCATGGGCCTAGAGGCCCTTTATAGTGTACCGGGAACCCTCCGCTTCGGCCCAGATCGCCTCCGTAGCTCAGGGGCTTCTTTATCAGTCTGAGAACGCTGTCAGCTCCGAGTCCCTCCCCATCAGCATGAGCCAAAGCCGACACAGTGACCCTACACGTCCGCCACCACATCCGTCAGGTTAGGGACCCTCTTTCACAGCTCAGAACACTCCCCGTTCGATCAGTCTCCACTTTCAAGACTTGGTCTCATATATCACACAAGTACTGTGCGGTCTTGGTCCCCTCCGTCGGCCCAGCCGCCCTTTATACTGGTTCTTGGCACCCTCCGATGGCCCGTAGTCTTCCCGCCGTTATAGATCTTCTCAGTCAGCCCTTCTTAGCGATCTAGGGCCTACTCTGTCAGGCAGAAAGCCATCTTTTAACAGTTTTGGACCCATACATCAGTCTAGTGGCCCTTTAGTACGGATTGTGGCCCGTTCTTCGACAAAGGGGCCCTTCCTGACGGCCCGATGTCCTCTTCGGCAACTAGAGCCCTCTCCATCATCTCAGGGATCCTTTTTGACCATCCCAGGGACCATTTTTCCGGAGTTTTTTTATTTCAAGCCGCTGGCCCTTTTCAAACGCTTGAACCTTCTCCATCAGGGCAGGGGACCTTTCTTTGGCTTGGGCACCGTTATCAGTCCAAGGTTCTTCATATTTGTTCGGGGCCCTCTTCGTCAGCTCGGTGGACCTTCCAACGATTTGGGGGCCCCTCCGTCGATCCAGAAGCCCTTCACGTTAACCCAACTAAGAGCTTTCAACATCTGCCTGAGGGCATTCTTCGTTGACTCGGGGTTATTTTCATTGGCTGGGACTCTTTTTTCAGCCTGGGCCCCTTCCGTCTTTCCAGGAGCCCATCACGTCAGCCCAGCGACCCTTGCGGGCCCTTGCACCGACGCCTTGAGGAGCCCCTTAAGGCGGTCACCTGGAGGACCCCATCCGACCCTCCAGGGGAGGGCGGCTTCCCTCTTAATCCCCTGGCTACGCCACTGACCGTTCATTGCAAACCTCAAATCAAAATACGCGATTCACATGTAGTATGTTTTCTCGGCTCAGCATCAACCAAGCTTACTCATCTCGTTCTGGTTAAAAATAAGCCACCTATCTTCTTTGCTTCATCGACACTTCGTACCTTACACTATTTCGTACTTGATACTTAGATGTGCAGTGCATATCAAACCTCAACTACATCGACAAGCCATTTAAGCCAGAAACCACTCTTGGTGGCTCATCGTTTGGTCTTCATCATCATTCAAATATTTTGTAATCGCTCTTTTGCTTTCTTAGAGCAACTTATTTGCTCTGGTCTCACTGATATACAATACAACCTTGTATACAACTGGAATAAAGCAATTGAATGCCATCGCTGCAAACAATACAGAGCGTGGTTTTTCCAACAAAGTTTGGCAAGCACGTGTCGATTTTTCCCGCGTCACCTTGGAGCAGCGTGCGGTTTTCCTGCGACATTCTACCACAATGCAATCGGTCAACTCGGCCGTTCGTGTTATGTACGATTTGCCCGTTCTTGGATGTTGGTTGTGAATATACGGTGTTGTTTGCGTCCTTGTGTTCCACATCCAGCCATTGCCATTCTCAGGAGGGCCACGAGCCCGGAGCCGTTTAACCGCAAATGGCGTCCGGAAGCCACGTGGACCGGCTACGTTCCCACCCAGGCTGGTAGCAGAGCTGCCGCCTTAGAAAAAGAATGCGAAAGACGTGAAAGGTATTCAGTTGGCATGGTGACAAGGCACAAGACACCAAAGCTACCGAGACCACTCTTACCTCGCAGATACCAACGAATGTCGGCGGTGGTCAGCCCGTTTAGAATGACTCCAACACATTCTGAAAACGTACATAACCTAGCTGGAGAATGGCAGTGCATGCAGCCGGTAAGATTCCGTCAGCATTGACTCCACAATGATATCTCCACCTCGGCAGCCGAATTTGCAAGATGGAGGATTAAAATGTGAAACAGGAAGCACTCGTGGAGCATGGAAGCACGTTCGCAGGACAGACTGACAAAAACACGAACATTTTAGCGGCACCGCACAACCGATCACGAACATAGGCGTAGGAACAGGGGCAGGAGCCATGGCCCCCCACTTTTCAAAGTGTGGGGGGCAACAATGGTAGCTGGCCCTCCCACTTTTGAGACATTTATATTCCACAAAAAGCAGTATGCACCAGTTTTGTTAAGAAACATTTAAAATCTGAGTCTTCCTCGTTGCTTTGACCTCAGTATAAATGCTGCTAATTTACTAGCATTTTCTTCTTGATAAAAATACACCTTTCCTGGGGGGAAAATCACTTCCGCTACCCAGTAGGCAACTAGTACGGACATCGATTGCAGCGCCTCTGGTGGCTGTTATTGGCACTATTTACACATGTCCAAATGTTCAATACTTTGTTGCTTATTTGCACCATAAGTGCATAGCCAATGGAGCAATTGTCTTAGACCAGTTATCGTCCAGAACAATCAATTGCAAACTCAATATTTATGTATTAGACACTTTAAGCAGTATATACACGGACAAGATTAGTTCGCACCATTGGAATTTCCGGTCTTTTTGCGAGCCTATGCTAAAACCATGCCATAACTCATGAAGTTTCCACTTCGGATCGTGTTGCTGGGACCCCAGACGGGAAGGAACAGAAAGCAAAAACGTTGATAACATTTTGTGCTGTTGTTTTGACGTTTGCATCACGTTATAACGTGGTGGAATGTTGATCGGTTTTCCTCCCCCAGGAGACACTACCCCTTTCCCCAGGAAAATGGGCAGTCCCCCCCCCCCTCCACCTTCCTGAGGGGTTGTGGGCCCCAAGAACCGCGCTGCGGTTTTGGAAAATGTGCCTGAATCCCTAAAAATCCCGCTGCTGCCCCCAAAATTAACACCGCAATACCTGCAAAGCACATTGATGACACCAAAAAGTCGTACAGGGGTCATGCATATATTGCCGGGAGAAACATCGCACCGAATCCCCTGAATTGGCGCCAAATGACCCTGTGGTCAGCGCGCCCTTAAACTCAAATAATAATTCAATGAGTCCCATGAAAATCTCGTTGAGGACAAAAAAAAATCGTGCAGTGACCTCTATGAATGACGCTTTGGGCTCAAAAGTGTGGGACCGGGCCTTCAACAAGTCGCGCATGGGCCCAAAAAATCACGTTGAAGCTTCAAAAGGTCGGACCAGCACCTCTCCCCCCCCCCGAAATAGCGCTCAGAGCCGAAATGTCTGGCCGGACCCCTGAAAATGTCGTTGGGGGCCCGAAATGTCGTGCCGGGCCCACTGAAGGTCACGCTGTGGACCACAAAAGGTGGGGCCTGGCCCCTTAAAACAACACTGTGGCCACTAAAATGTTGGGCCGTGACCACTGGAAATCATGAAACCCAAGAAGTTTCGCCGGGACCCTTAGAAATTATGCTGGGAGCTCCAAAAAGACAGGTCGGGCCCCGGGATAATTCGTTTGGGGCATGAAAAGGTGGCGCCTGGGCCCCTGAAAATCACACAAGGGGCTGGACAGGTCGCACCGGGGCTCAGAAGTATCATTGGGACCCCAAACAAATGAAGCGTGGGCAACGAGAAAAACAATTCGGACTTGAAAATTAACTCTATGACACCAACCATCGCACCAAAAGCCCCCAAAGCGTATTGGACCCCAAACACGTGTCGAAGTAGCGAAACCTCGAACTAGGGATCCAAACAAATGACGCCGGAGGCTCAGAAAATCGCACTGAGACCAAAAAAGTCGTGTCGCAGCCCTTGAAGATCACACTTGGGGCCAAAATGGTAGCGCAGGGACCTCAAAAGTCGCAGCTGCCCCACAAAAAGCAATTATCGCCCTGAATACACTCTGCTGTCTCACAAACCGAGTCAATGACCACAAAAAAACGTTAGGCCTGGGAAAAGAAGCTTGACGAGCCACCGAAAAAATATCGCACTGGGAGCCTGAAGAATCGTACCGGGGCCAAACAAAATCCCACAGGGCCTTGAAAAGATAAAACTCTACCCATCAAAGCAAATTCTTTGAAGGTCTTCCTTCAGAGAAAAAGTCCTGAAAGCAAATGCTCTAAGAGCACAACGGCGTCGGAAAAGTCACCGGACCCTCAAAGCGCACCGAGTCTTACAAAAAGCAGGACTCTCGCGAGGCCTTCAAACATGCGTGCACCCATAAATAAACATACTAGGAGCTATAAAAAACACACACTTACCGGAGGCCTTCAAAGCGTACCGGGGCCATGAGACCGCATGAGGATTTCAAGAACAGGTTGGGCTCGCAAAAAGCGGCATGGACTAAGCACAACAAAAAGGCATGGCACTAAATATACACATCGGGGTGTTCGAAAACGCGGCGGTACCTAACAAAATTCATTGGTGCACAAAAAAAAGCAACAACACCCAACAAGAACCAGGGTCTTAAAAATGTGCCGGGCCCATAAAACAAATCCGTAGTCGAAGAAAAACGCATTGGATCCAACAACAATAAACAAACAAAAAAACACCTAGCCGGGGCCTCGGTTCTGTAGCCAATCTGGAAGCATATTTAGCTAAAGCGACGAAGTGCATCGAAGTTCAGCGCGTGTCTGGATTTCTTAACTTCCCAAAAATGTGGGTTGAAGAGAACTAATCATTCAAATTAATGTATTGAATTTTTCCCAGCGAACCCTAGGCGAAGCATTCCATCGCGTGGATTTTGGCGTAACGCAATTAGCAGATCGTAGGTCTAGCAGAAACCGTAGACTCGCACGAAGCGTGGCGAATACGTCGAATGCGCAAGGCGGACGTACACGTTCACGACCTTTAGCGTAGTGGTGACCAGGCGTTATGAACTGGAATGCCTGAAATTGGAAAATGTTGCATTTTTAAGTGATTTGCACAGGTTAACTTCAACAGCCTGAGGTTACTAAAGAAGGGATGCAAAAAGAAAAACCATCGAAGAGAGTGGGGTGAGTTAAGGTTGAAATCCAGTTACTCACAAACGATCGTGACAGATTTTACCCCTTCCAGGGGATAATATATTGATCACTAATCATTATATTGCTTGTTAATTAAAATGCCATTTCGGAACATTGCGGTCGAAATACAGTGCACTTCAACCACAAATATTGGTAGGTTGCGTATCCTCCAAATCCGTGTATGCCCTTTCATGACGCAAACCCTAGTTACGTCACTGGGGGTGGGTTAGGGCTGGGTACACGCTGAAAGTTAGCCTCCCCAAACAGGTGGGCTAGATCCGCCAGTGACGCCATGTTGTACTGATTAGGTGTGAGCAAGAAGTCCCACCAAGGGAAAATGCATTAGAGGAGGCCCTGGTTTCAAACCCATAACACTGAATCAGACCGATTTAGTATACCTCTTCAGGTGCACCACCGGATACTGTGCAATCTGCAATGTCTGCTACATTGGTCACACAACCACTACACTCAGCCGCCACCTCACCATGCATCTTCAGGATGGTGACCCTAAGAGCCACCTCCGAGAACACCACGGAGTACGGCTCACCAGAGCCATGCTGACAGATGACACTTCCATCATCTTTACACTGTCATGATAAACGGCGGCTGGCGGCGGCTGAGACAGTCTGCATAATTTGGAATAATATTGTCCTATATTGCAATCCTTACCCATGAAGTGACTAGAGGCATAATGTTCGTGAAATTTGACAATTGTTGCTTGTGTATTTGCTTTGTGCTATCTGTGTGACATGTAATTTGTTTAATTCATTCTTGAAGATGATGAATGTTGATTGAAGATATAAACATGATGCAATGAAACACGTATTAAATCAGCCTATAAGTGACTTTTGAACATTTTACCTCGTCTTCACAATTGCTGCCTTCGATAGCATGTTGCATAATATCCCCAACGAACAACGAAAAGTCATCAGAAAGCTAGGAAACGTGCATAAAAGAACAAAAACGCATACAACGCTGTCGTCATTAACAATGTATGTATACATGATATCCTGATTCCGAAATATTCCAATAAATATGCATGTACTCATACAGGCATATATATATATATATATATATATATATATATATATATATATATATATATATATATATATATATATATATATATATATATATGTATATATATGTATATATATATATACACATATATATGTATACATATTCATGTGTTTGTTTGTGTGTGTGTGTATGCGTTCATGTGTGTATGCTTTTGTGTTTGAAATGTGCCAAACGATATGCGCGATTTATTGAAATCACGCGCATTATGGATACATCTGGCGCTTGAATAATGCAGTGTGCTGATTAATTGTTCCCTCCCCTCATCCTGAAGCAAAGGTATGTGGTGCCACCTTTGAATCGCATCATAAAATATCGAAACCCTGATGGCATATGTATCGATTAAACTATTAATATTTCGTCAGATCATCTCAGCAAGGTAACACCTGCTTGCCTGATTCATAAATAAATAGCCAATGTCCAGTTTTCCATCCATGACTTGAGCAAGGGACGTTTGTTCGCCACTGAATTATATCCACCAACAAAGGTCTTTCAGCTTGAGGTCGTGTCAGAAGAGGCGATAGTTTTCGCGCGCTCTTGCGACCAGCGTGACACGAGGCTGTACTGATCAATCTTGCCCTGTCGACCCGTCCCGCTCTGAATGCTTTCTGATGTTGGTTGCGAGGCTGGCGCGCTTTTTGTGGCGAGTTCTTCGAAGGAGGTCCGTGGGCGCGCTAAAACCCGAGCGCAGGCCACCTGAGGTGGAGACGCGCTCCGCTGCGCTACGAACCGTACACGAAATGATAGCCATGGATGATAGCAGTGCCAGTGTGTAGGGGTGAAATCCTCATGCTCTTCTTCAAGAATATGAAGTGGAATATTTTAAGCCTGGCGCCAATCTTCTGAATGTCTGGAATGAAGTTCATAAATTTAATTTAGCTCAAGACGTTTTTTGGGGGTTTCGTGGCGAAGAGAGCGCAAACGCCAAAAACATCGGGCGAAAATCATCCATGTAGTTAATTCCTTGCATGTATAGCTTACAGAGGGTCAATGGTGACGGCTTCCAAATATTTCAGGAATCTTCTCCTTAAATATCGGTTCGCCGTTCTTACATTCATGCTTTGGGTAGTCCTTGTCACCGCAATGTTGATTTCATATACCTACGCATTTCTTATAAGATTCAGATGGGACGATGTGGAGACACGGGCGATATACTCCCTCTCCGGGATGTTTCGGATCTTGAAAGCTAACACACCTACCAGGGTTGTTGTTTTATATTCTTTTCAGAGGACAATCCACTTGAACCTGCCTTCATGTATTTTGCCCCCCCCCCCCCCCCCCCCCCCGCCTACAATAATTTTCAGAAATCAACATCGGTGCTCAAGAGAATCACAGTCCGGACTGCTCTAGCTTTTAGGGGCCCTCCCCAGTCCTCGACACCCTTTCGGGCCATCAGGGGCAGTTTAGCTCTGAAACTTCCTTTCGGCGTTCCTCACAGCCATCGATATCCATTAGGGACTCTTTGAATATCAGGGGACCTGTTCTTCTTATAGGGACCCTTTCTAAGACTCTTTGGCATCCCAGTTCAGTCTCCTCTAACGCTCAGTAACCATTTTCAATAATGAGGTGCTCTTTCAAGCTGTTAGGGGCCCTTCCCAGTTCTTGAGAGTCTTTCTAGCTTCAAGGGCTTCTAGCTCTGACACGAGACCTCACTATTGCTCACAACCATCTCTAGGCTCAGGGAATCTACTTAGCTCTCAGGAGGCTCTCAGCCCTCAAGAGCCCTCTCAAGCTGCTTGGTGCCTTTTCATTTATCGACGGCCCTTGTGGTTTCAAGAACATTCTAACTCTAGGGCTGACCCTCAGTATTTCTCACAGCAATCGCCAACGAACAGGGAATTGTTGTATTTCATGGGACCTTGACCTTGTTCGTTCATTAGGAGCCGCTCACAAACTCAGGAGAATCCCAGTTCAGTATAATCTGACTCTCAGAGATCTTCTACATCACTCAAAGCCCTTTTATGCTTTTAGGGCCCATCACAGTCATCAATAGCCATATGCAACTTTCATCTCGTTGTTTGAGATGACCTCTCACTAGTCCTTTTCAGCTCTTAGGGGTCCTGTCCATCCCCAGGAACACGCCAACAGCAATCTGACATCGGCCCCTGACGTTGGGCCGCTGTCGGGAAGCTAGTGATCCGCCGTCGGCTGGTAGTGGAATGTTCGCCCATCCCGACGTGCACCCAGCCGACACGCAGCCGACATCGGGTCGATGTCAGACCGCTGTCGGGCCGCTAGCGACCCGCTGTCGGCTGAACAGTGAACAGCGGATTCGCTCATGCCGACATCAAGCCGACACTGAGCCAGATTAAGCGAAGATCCTGCCGAGATCCATCCCCACACCGCTATCCGGCCGATGTTCCCAAGCTATCCGGCCGATGTCCCCACAATCCAGCCGACGTTCCCTGCTGTTCAGCCGACGCTGAAAAGACTGCTGAAATGACGTATGCTGGTGACTGCTTGGCAGGAAGTGCTACAACATGATTTAGCTGCTATGAAGTGAAATATGAAAGCCGTAATGTGGGGAAAATGGAGGTAGATGATGACGAAATCATTAACCTGCATATACTAACTAGGCTATCTTCTCCACTTCTCACACAATTCCCATGACGGCGCTGCAGGGGGCTCGAACATTTCCAATGTTCCACTCATTGGAGGTCCCAGCTCGTTCTGTCTGTCGGAGTTTGAAGCGAAAGAAAATCGTGAGATCGTATAATGGATGGGGGTGTACCACTTGGGTATGTGCCACCCAAACGAATCTTGAAACCAAATTTTGTTCCATTCTGAAGTATTTTACTGGTAGATGTCTGACAACACTGATAAATAATACATATGACGTTTGCGTCGCGATTGTCTGGTCGATTGTATCTTGCACAGTGTTGTACAGTTTTAATACCGCACAATGTGTCGTTAATGATCCTATACGAACGCATGGACGACCTCCTAGCCTTTCCCAGAATTTGTCAAATTATTTTCCTTAACATTATTGACTATCTGACACTCAATTTATTAGACGTGGCAATCCCACTTATGTGAACTTGAGTTGGGCATGCATTAATTCCGTTTTGTTCTTGTTGGTTCATCATCTTTAAATGTGCTTCATAGATACTATCCGGGTGAAGTTTGTGGCTGAACGGAGAAGCTGATACCAACAGAGAACAGACAGAGGAACGGGGTAGCTGATATCACAATGGCTACACAATGCCACTGACAGAATACCGGCCACATAAATTGTCTGTTCAATAGCGAAATATTTGGGAGTGCGGAGCTTGAGGAGCTGCTTATTGATACGGTATCTGTGAAAGACGACTCTGGTTTGACTGATGTCAAAATGTAATTGTTCTGGCAGAGAGTGATAGCATACGGTTGTTCTGGGAATCTGTTGTTGAGATCAAGTGCATTCGGGAAAGCGAGGGCGAGCGTCAACTGGATAGCGAGGAAACATCGGCTGGATTTCTGGGGGACGTCGGTTGTATATCGGCATGAGCGGACATTCCACTCCCCAGCCGACAGCGGGTCGCTAGTATCCCAACAGCGGCCCAACATCGGCCACACATCAGCTACATATCGGCTGTATGTCGACATGGGTGGGCATTCTACTCTCCAGCCGACAGCGGGCCGCTAGCGTTCCGACAGTGACCTGATGTAGGGCCGAACATAGGGCCGAAGTCGAGCCGCTGTCGGCATGTTCAATGGGCCCCCAATAATGTTAAATTTTGGCATGATACCTTTGGATGGAGTGGATATGATTGGATGATACCCTCTATGGGGTGTGCTTCCAATCTATTTGGGGCTGCCCTTGACCTCATGCATTTCCCCCAATGATTTCAGAAATCAGCACTCGTGATTAGGACGTTGTGATCATTCATTCCTGCAGGAAATGGGACTGATGTTTTGGATTTGGGATTTTTTACAAGAAAATGAGAAGCGAATAAAAGGATAAGATGCTAGATCACATTTTAAGAACGGAAATGACCAGGTTAGGCTAAGTAAGTAAGGCTAAATTAGTTGACGCCATGACGCAGTTATTTGTCCCTAACTGAAAAGCGGTGGCGCGGACGTGATTTTCCCAATGGGGTTCGACCAAGCAAAATGGAATAAAACAGAGAACGTTTTGGGCACGCGAAGAGCGCCGAAAACTGCGACTTCCCGGCGATAAAAATAGTAAAAATGTCTCGTTTCGTCTAAAGTATTTTTGGATGCTTAAGAGGTCGGGACAACCGGCCCCCAGCCCCCTGATCGCGCCTCTGCTGAAATGTACTCATCTCCTCCCCACAAGAACAAATGTCGTTTTAATCAAGTTCAGGAACGTGTTTCTACGGTGTTTATTCTTTAAATGCCATATGGAGCCCTAAAGTAAAGATTTAAGCAGCCCCTAAAGTTAAGTTCAGTAACGTGTTTCTACCATGTTTATTCCTTAAATGCCATATGGAGCCCCTAAAGTAAAGACTTACTAGTCGTTCATGTTGCCCAGCCCGCCTCGTGTCGACCACTGGCCGAGTTGCCTACTAATGACGTCATAAACAAGAACGAAATACTCAGTTTGTGAATTCTTGCCTTGCTCTATAGTTACTATTGTAGAAGAGAGGACGCGAGACGGATCCGGAGTGAGTGTGATAGATGTAAAATATGATATAAATATAAATGTGATAAAAATATAAATGTGATAGATCAAGGTAAAATATGATGTGAATACTCATTTTCTCTGCAAATGATTACTTTTCAGTTGGCAAAGAAATACATGATCATAATCTCTACTCTAGAATATTGACATTGCATATAATTACCCATGCCTGGTTTGTCACGTATGTGATAAGGAAGAAATTCAAGACTTTGTGCACTTGATTCAACATCTTTTCATTTTGAAAGTTTCTTGCTTAATTTCATATTTATTTATTTATTTATTCTAGACAAGGAACATGTGTAGCCAGACATGTCTATAAACTTCTACAAAGATTGGAAGTTCCTTGTGATGATGTTAAATGTTAACAGCAGAGTTAACAATGTGGGCATACATTTTATGATGTCATGGCTGAAGAGTTTGTTTGGGATGATTCTGGTTTTTTGGTTAGGTTTGGTTGGGTTAAATTATATTATGGCATGATACATTATATCAGTGTAGGATTTCCATATTTTTTTCTTGGTAGCGAAGTACAAAATGTTTAGCTGGAGTATTACTTTTTAGCTGGATTCCAAAAAATAGCCATGCACTTGCTGACAATTAACCTTGTTTTAGTGGGGCTGAAAGCCAATGTTAGCATTTTTGAATGCATAAGCATCTTGACAAACTAAGCCATGTCCAAAATTTTGCTGCACTAACAAAAGTGAGTTGTCAATAACCAGGTAGTATTGCTTTAATGGAATTAAAAATAAATGTTGACATTTCATGCTGTATGTACCATACAAACATATACATATAGCTAACTGCTAGGTCAGTAATATGTCAGCAAGCTAAGTCATGAATACATGAAATTGTGCCAAGGAGTGCATCTAGTGGAAATGCCCTCAGTAGCTAAAGTACTCCCAAAAATATACCCATGATATATGCAAATTGGATAGATATTGCCTGAGTTAGGTAGGTGATGTATTCTCAAAGTGCACAAACAAATATTTGTGGTGAATAGGCATGATGTGATATGAATGCACCAATAGCATTTCTGCTGGCAGAGCTCAGGATGAATAACACTCAAACTCATCTTGGGCAGACCACACAACTGGATCATCCTTCAACAAATGCTTCTCTGAAGGACCAGTCCCACAACTAATGAGCTAAGTTCACCTGTGTTTCATTGGAGTTATTGCTAACTTCCATTGTTTTCCAAGATCTCAAGCACTCCCAAAATGCATTTCATGGCCTCGGCCAACCTTTGCACCATTGAGAGTTTGTGAGCACCATTCACCACTGATGAATAATAAATACACTGCTCTCCCTCAGACCTAAAATTGGCTGTGGTTAAATTATTAGTGAAGGATGAGGTTATAAGCCAACTTCATGAGCAATGGTAGAGAAAATGATAACAAAAGTATACTTAATCAATGTCCACTAAGTTGACAAATGTGCACCAACACCCAAGATTGGCTCACAACTCACCTGATATTCACAGCAAGCCCCACCCCACATGACTATTGGATTTAGGTTTCTGAATATGAAATGGTTTAATGAAAATTATACTAAAACGATTTGTCTAAAATAATTATATTCTCACCACCAAGACAGTTATTTTGCATGAAAAGCTGTGAAAATTGAATGAAACCAATTAATATTCATATTTAAAGTTGCTTGATGTACTTGCTTAGTTCATGTCTGGAACGTTTAGTAGAAGCAAGGATCGACTTGGACGGATCCAGAACTGCTAAACAGGAAAGAAAATTGCCCCTGTGAAACTGCTCATGGTCAGTTTTATTGCTCTTAAATAAAGCTGGTCAGATTCACTTACCCCAGCACTAGAAGTACAGCTGAACCAGGCTGGCAAAAAGGTGATGGGTTGGAGTAAAATTTGAACAAGTATTGCAGATCCTTCACTGGAACTGATGAATCCCAAATGCAGTTATATTTCAAGGTGCATGATTTATCTTTGCACACATTTACACCCAAAAAAAATATTTGACAGTCATGTACAAGTGCACAAATACCATTGGTTTCTTGGTGTAATCGCCTCAGAGAACTTGCTGGCTCTGGGGCCAATTTTAGGAAGTTTAAAGTGATTTTCTTGCATTGAATGGGCTCGTTGTGTCTAAAAAAAAGTTGTCTAACAAAACGACCTTGGATTGTGCATTCAAAGCACTTAATGCCCAAATGAGGCTTCAAGTATTTACTCTGGCGATACCAAGTAACCCCAGATTTCCCAACAATGGATTTCTGGTACTTCTTGGTGAGCACTCCAGCACAATTATCTAAAACCAAATATTACATAGATATTGATATTACATAGCTCTTGACCAAACAATGTTCTTTGTTTTCCCTTCTGGAGTACAAAATATTTACTCTCCCATCCAGCAGCTCTGGATCCTTCCAAGTCAATCATTGCTTCAACTAAACATTCCAGACATGAACTAAACAAGTACATAAATGAACT
This sequence comes from Imbricaverruca yamaguchii, assembly GCA_034440575.1. NCBI lineage: Eukaryota > Metazoa > Arthropoda > Thecostraca > Neoverrucidae > Imbricaverruca > Imbricaverruca yamaguchii. The sequence continues at coordinate 13,207 of JAOTOL010000550.1, read as the reverse complement.
TTTCATATCCACAAGAACATTGAAAATAAAAATTCTTTTCACAGAAAATAAGTGGTCAAATCACCTTAGTCACCTTCATAAACATGGTATTATGAAGATTTTGCAAAAGCTTTAAAGACAAATTTACATATGAATGTGCCAAATATGATGTGACCACTCATTTCCTTTGTAAGTATGTGCTTTTCAGTTTGGAATAAAAATAACCTACACAAAGTGGTTTATAGCTTGGTAATATGGCATTAAAACCGTATACTTAAAGTAAAGAAGAAAATGGAACCCAACCTAACCTAAGCCTTTCTAAAGCATTGACAGTTTAAGCATTTTCAGGCATTCTATATATTATTTTGAAGTACATGAAGATTGGTCAAATTCAAATGTACCATTTTCTTGACATTTTTTATCCTCTTTCTATTATACGATTTTCAAAAAGTCATTTTTTAGTGTTGATTTTCAAGAAGAGAAGTATCAAGTGTATACTATACTTTAGACTCATCAGTGGACTAGGTTACAGAATATGGGGAAAGACTTATAGCATCAGATATGTAGGTAGATACCTGCTCACTGAAGCATAGGAGATTTAGTGGTGATACGATTGAAATGTGTAAGATTATTAAATGGATAAATCAGGTCAATGTGAATGATGCCCTCCTATTTAGGCTGTCACATAGTGGTCATCACTTCAGTTTAAACAAATAATGGTGTAGGATGGTTAAGCTACAACAGGTCTTCATTCAAATACTTGTTGACCAGTGTAACAGGCTGTCTGCCAATGTTATGGGCAGTCCTTCATTGAATGTGTAAATATGGTGGATATAACTTTTTTTACACTGCAATGTTTTTTTAAGTTTTAAGTAGTGGTGGATTAGCTGATATTTATGCTTAGTAAGGTGTGCACTGTACAGGCCCCTTTAATCAGGGATATATGGAGTTTGAAAATTATTGGTAGGGTACTCAAGCCACATGTGTTTCACAGGGTCAAGTTAATAGTGCTGGATATGTAAGGTAGGCAGGTATTGATGCATGTGTGGGATGTTGGTGAATGGATTCCTTGTAATAAGGGATGTGGTGTTGGATAGGGTTATTAGTTTTTCCATGGTGATGATATCTTCCGTTTACAAAATTAACTTTGGTCGACCCTTGTGGCTAATACGTGCCCTGGAGGGCTTCTGAAAATTGTGCACACTGGAGGGACAGATTCCGCCCCCTTAAGATCTTGGCTCCTATCAAAGCTGGAACAAGAAAATTCGCAGAGTAGATGGGTGCGGAAGTGAGCTCTATTTTTGTGCAAATTTCATGACCTTAGGTCAGTAGCGTCGAGGTCAAATATGGTCATTTTTTACATCTGGTTTTTCGTTGTTTTTCGTGTCCTTGTTATGGATCGCTATGATTGTTCTTAAATGCTCCAAAATGGACATCAATGATGTTTTGGACATTACTAATGATGCAATACCGGTGTTAGGCCCGACATTTGACCTCAGGTCACCTATATAACAGCATTTTATCAGGTCATTGCCTGCTCCAGTTTCCGAAATTCCCGCCGACTACTCCGACAACAATGACAAACAGTAGTTTTCAGGATGTGTAGGGAGTAACATGCAAGGTGACATCAATCACATGACACTTATTTGCATTTATGACAACATTCCTGCGACCAAGTTTAGTTCCATTAACCTGCCATGAACTTGACCTGACCTGACCTCAGTGACCTAACGTAACCTTGAAACTATAAAGCATAACAATATACATCAAACAAATCGCTAGTGTTGCCAAGAACACTTCCCTTTTGCAAGTATATGGGAAACGCATCAGCGCCGATTTTTGTGGTCTGGTGCTTACATATTTTTTTTTTATTTAACAATCCCTAACTCTATAAATTTTCGGCATATTTTCGTTTGTCTTGCTTTAAGCAACGCGCGGATCATTTCTAAGCAGGTACGCAAACAATGGCGTATATCGCCAGGCAAAATCTGGAGTTATGTACGAAAAACCGGAGGGGTGGGCGGATTTCGCCCCCCCTTCCTCGAGGGCACGTGTTAAGCCTGAACACTTTTACTTTATAACCTAACCTATCCTTCCATGCAAAAAAAAACAATCCCTTTTTAATGGAATATTTGATGTTTTCTTCCAAAAATATTCCCCTTAAAAAATCCAACCAAACCTAGCCTGACATGTTTTTGAAGACCAAATTGATTTTTTTAAACTTAATGAAATCCCTGATTTAACCACAAAAACTCTAGCCTACAACAAAACCCTAACCTAATCAAACCTAGCCCCCTGTTTCCTTCATGGAGGTAATATGTGTGTAAAACTTCTCTTGTGGTTGCCTTAAATTGTGATAATACTTGACAAGTTAAGGGATAAGTGCACATGTACCTTGGTAGGTACCTAGAATCCATCTAGCCAGAGGCCCTAAAGCCCAAATAACTAAACTAAATTATCTAGCCAGAGTTCCCAAAATCAAAATGGGCATGCACGAAGTGAGGTGCTTGTGTGCATCAGTGGAAGTGATGTATTCTAATTGTTCCCAGGCAAAGCCATTCAGATATATCAGCACACTTCTTAAAAGTAGTCAATGAATTGCTGATGAAGATTGCCAAGCAAATTTGTGGATTAACAAGTCATGTGATGAAGTTATCATAAAGATTGGTCAGTATTGGCATCAGTATGCAGATTTGAGACAAGCTGCAAGAACAACAAGGTATGCCAGTCAAGCATGCCCTGCATCTGGTGAAATGACCCATGCCAGTGGAAGTCAGTTACCATTTTTAAGGTGATGCTTGAACTATAAATTTATAACTGCATTGATGGTTCAGAAACTGCGACATGTTATTTGGTGAGCTGTATTTTTATCCAGGTGGTTCTTCCTGAAAACCACATTCACCTTGCATCAGTTTAAGCCATGATGAAGATCAGTTTTGGTAGGCTGAAAGTCAGAGTGGAAAGGAGGCCTCAGAAGGATCAGGAACCACATGGTAGAAATGTGTACAGCCCAAGAACGCAGAGCATGAACAATGTAAATGCATGTGATTATGAAAATTTCCAGGATAATCCATTGCCTGGAGGTCGGCATGGTATTTATGTAACTCAGAAGGAATGCAGCAGATCAATAAGCAGTAGGAGCATTGCGAAGCTCTGCAAGAATGCTTCTATGGATGGCAGGTGTAAAGTGACTGATCCAAGGCAGATTCTGCACACACAAAGGAGCTTCCTGAATGCTGTGAAGTGCAAGATAACCAAACGATTCAAGCAGCCTACACAAACAAATGTAAAAAGTACTGGAGAAACTCATGAACAAAATTTGATGACAGCCTGCTATGCCCAGATTCTTCACCCAGGTTCCTCAAGAATTACTTCAACCTGTTCAATGAAGAACAAAACATCCGCCGTTAATTCAGTCTACCCTTCAGAATTAGGTACCACGTCAAGAGAAGCTGAAGGTCATGATATGCCTCATTCAGCCTGTTCTGACACTCCGATGTCACTGCAGTGGAGCTCGTGTGGGCACATAAAAATGTCAAGCGAAAGCTTTCCGACCAATCCAGTGTCACAGAAGTCTAACGATGTGCTATTGTCCTCTGTTGCTGGGACATCTCTGGAGTGGAGCTTGGCCCATGAACTTCGGAACCTTGTGGTATATGGCTGGTATTGGGGGCCAATCTCAAAAATGGAGGCAGAGGAGCGGCTCAGTGGCGAGCCAAATGGTGCATTCCTCGTGCGAGACTCGTCCGATGACCACTATGTGCTCAGCCTCAGCTTCCGCAGCTGCGGTGTGACGCGCCACACGCGCATTCAGCACGCCAACAACCTCTTCAGCTTCTACACGTGTGCCAACGACGTCTCGGACAGCCACGGAAGCATTCGCGAACTGATCGAGAACGCTATCGAGCGTTCGCGCTCGTCCGTCCTCTGCTACGGCAAGGACGGTGCGGCGAGCGGCCGCGCGCTTCCGGTGCGCCTCACGCGGCCCGTGTCGCGGCTGACGCAGCTCCGCTCGCTGCAGTGTCTCTGCCGGTTCGTCATCCGGCAGCGGGTGCGGCTGGATCTGGTGCAGCGGCTGCCACTGCCAGATGCTCTGAAGACGTTCATCGAGGAGAAACTGTTCTGAGCCCAGTGCGCGGAATGCGGTGCAATGCTAATGTGCTAGCCGGGCTACAGCGAGCAGTTCACGAGGACTGATGTGTGTGTAGTTCTAGCGGCAAGCTTGGTGCCGTAGTTTGCCATGCGTGGTGGGGGGACATCTTGAGCCAGCGGATGACTGGCTAAGCCTCAACTCTCGCCTGGCCTCCGGAGATGACCGATTAACTGTGGTTGCTTCGGGTATCTCCTCCCCTGCCGCCTCTGCATTCTGTCGGATCGGTGCTTCAATTTGATAACTGACTTACCTGTTGTTCGATTATGTCGTGCAGAATGCAGTTTGTGATTGCCTGTGTTGTCGTTTAGAATGGTTTTGGTACCTGCGATTTATTTTGTAACGATGCCTAAGCAGACTCATTATATGACTGATGTCATTCATGAGCTGGAGTATGTTCGCTGTCCTGGGTCGGGATGTATGTTGATTCATATTTTGGGGGAAGCTGATGCTTTATGTCCGTATGCGTGGCCAGTTAATAATCGGATACAGAAAGTTAGAACAGTTCCTGTGTTTAACGTGGTCCGGTAATTGCCTTATTGGGGCGTTATCCAGACATTGTTGAAATAGTTAAACGCTGCGTTGATATCCTACATCCCACCGTAATTCAACCTATCAATATGTCGCTACGAACATCTTCACCACATGATTCCTTGACTTCGCTGGGATGCAACTAGTCCCAAAGTTTTATCCACGAGCCTTCGTCCGTCTTAGTGGTTTGTACGATATTTGCATTGCTTCCAGTCTGATTGGAACCTTTGTTTGGATATGATGGATGGGCACGAGTTCCTTGTATAATTCCACCGTTGTTCTGGCGTGTGCGAAAATTATGTGATACAAATGACCCTCTCTCGTGAAGGTAGGAACTATGTCAGCGTTTAGGACAAAACTATTGATGCAATTTCTAGGCAAAACGCTACGATTATATTTCGTTCAAAGCATAAAATGCACGTTTCCTCCTGCCCCCACCCCTGCACTCTCCCGCTCCTTCAGCAGCGTTGCTATTGTTTCATTTTGAGTCCTTAGATTGTCCCGATGTTCATGTGCTTATCGTGGTTGATGTGCTTCAAGCCTGGTTGTGATCAATGATAATATTTTTTCGGAGTTTAGTTTGTATACTTATGTGGCTTATTCGATCCGGCGATATTTCCTAATTTTAATTGCTAGCATGGATCTCGTCGGACGGGCCTACTCAATCGATCTCAGCCCTCCCATTTCCTCTGCTTCGTCCCCATTAATTATCTTCATAATTTTACGTTTCTGCTCCGTACAGTAGCTGAAAGTGTTTGTACCGGCATGTTTGATCTCTGCTTTTCAGGCTCCCGTGATACTCTGGCACCATCTTGTTGGCTCTAATCCATATGCTCCGTCCGTTCCCAACCAGTGTGCCGGGATCAGAAAAAATTCCTTCCATAAGTCCCATATCTCTAAGGGGAGAGACATAAGCTCAACTCGTAACTGCAAAGAATGATAGGTCCCCGGAGGTCTCAGCGGGGCTCCACGCAAGAAGCGTGTACATTTCAAAATGGAGCCTTTTCGGCGAGGTCCTCAAATGCGTTTTATGTCATCGACTTGAGCAATTGCTGTGTCATCCCAATGTTCTACCTGAAGCTCTGCACTTGGAGTTCTGTAGAAATGTTAAACGTTCTGATGCCAGTCCCATATGTTTTGCGATTTGTCAACGCGGTCTGAACTTGTTTGCCGTATTCCCACTTCTGTATAGTGACTGCGCTGGAGGTGCCATCTGATGTATTTTTTGGAGGACTTTATTTGTCCTCTGTCCTCGATATTTAGAAAGGAACCGCAAGCAAACCGTGTTTTGAAGTGGCCTAGCTAGTAGAATATGCACGTCCGGAATCGATGTACGTGCTGGCCGTACGCTACACTGTCGGTAATTGTGGTCTGTCGGCAGTTCCTGGCGCTTGCATGTCCTCAGCATGGTTCAGTGTGATAGCAGTTGGCTCGTGTCAGCTGCTGCTTGTCTGTGCTCAGCATCTTGCAGCATAAGATGCATGCATGGATGCTATTGTCTGGTACGTGACTGCGATGCGCATTAGGAAAAGCGGTAAAGCATGACGAGACGAGTGGGTGTGACATGAATGGGACGAAATACAGTCTTCGAATGAGATAATACTCTCGTCCCAAACCGTGACTGAACTATTGTCACACATCATCTTATTCGATCTCTGGAGAATGCTCATGTGCCAGGTAAGCGACAGCACCTTGTCACAAGATACGTCGTTTCTCGATAGCATTAATAAGGACGAGGAGCATGTAATTCTGTCGGTCAGTATTGCACAGTTAGCCTGACGGTTCCACGCATGTCAACGACCGATGTGCAAATGTATTTAGGGTACTAACCGCACGGACAGAGGAATCGTCTTAATGTCGAGCTCAGACTAAGATATCCAGATCCGGTGAGGTTTTGAAAATTATCTATTTTTATAACTCGCGTGAGCCGACTCGAGGCAGGAACGGATCCATTGATTGGCTACGGCTTGGGGGCGCCTCAACTGCTACTGGGAGGAACGGATCCAGGAATTGTCATTTGGGTAGGTACTTGTTTGGATGGGCTCTATTTCTTCGGAGGAGCCACTGGCTGACAAAAAAATTTGAATAAACTCGAGCGTGCGCTCTAGCCCAATGAAGGGCGCTATTTCTTCCTAAATGGAGGGTGCACCCGAGCCTTTCTGTACAGTTGTCACGTTCCATGGGAAAGGGGACAAATGCACCCAGTACCCCCACCTTTATCCGTCCCGGCTCGCCATCGGTCGGCTGAATCTGCCTCTAGTTCGGGTGACTTGGATCCCGGAACCCAGGCTTGGGAATGTAAGGCTAGACTGTCAGATAGAGCATTGCATGTAGGACAAAGCGGACACCTCTTCGGCAAATCTATGACCGATATTTCTCTCAAACTTCCATATTGCGATAAGAACACGTGCAAACTGAGGTTCACAGCGAAAAGTAAGCGCTCCTATTTTCTTCAGTTACTTTAAAGTGTGGCGGTGTATTGACTGTCAGGGGCACTGCTTCTAAATATGGGTATTCTTCACATTAAATGTTTATCGTGACTTGTCTTTCCTCACGATTCATGGGTGCCGGGGACGTAGGCAAGCAGGGGCCGGCGGGGCGGTCGCCCTCGCCACCTTTGGGCCCCACGGGACCCTGGCGCACCCCGAAGTACTGTGACAGGAACCTGTGCGTAACCCTCGATATCTCCTTGGTGGAGGTAGAGGCCAACATATGTTATCTGTGACAACGCGCATGTGGCTGTTGTTGAATCCATAGGGAAGTATATGAGCCTGGTGGTGGATGCGTCTAGGTCCCAAAAGACGCACTGGGGCCCGAAAAGTCACACCAGAGCCCCCAGTATCGTGTCGGGCCAAGATAACTAGAGACAACAGGTACTCCAAAGTTGGCTGTTCTAGTATAGTTAGTTGAAACTAGACAAAACCTACGCCAAGTGACGTCATATACCAGAAGCGCTTATTTATTCCAGAATACTGCTAAATTATATTCTAGTTTTGGACTATACCAATAAATATACTAAATATGGTGCTTTCATTTCAGCACAATTATGGCGCTTTTCTCACGATTAGTTTCCCCGTTGGTTGTAAAGCATATTATTCATTCATTGAAGCTTAAATATTTTTTATTATTCTGCTAGCGTGCTGGTGGCTTTGAACCGAAAGACACCATACCCAGAATTAAATTATCCATGGCGTGGTTGATATCGAGAACACACCTCAGACAATTTATGAGAATTAAGGCCTTATACCCACAATGTCAACTTGGTCAGCATGTCATTGATGCAATCTGGTGATTAATGTTAGCATGTGCGTTGGCCCCCTGTCAGTTATCATATTGTTTCTGTGTGCTATATGTAATCATGCCATACTGTACCATTCACCAACTTGTGGACAATTTGGTAATTGCTTGCCCATTGTATCATGGCTGGGCAGTAGTGGTAGTAGGGTAAGAGGGAGTTTCCAAACACTTAATGCATGGAACAAATTGCTCTACTGCTGCTTTTGTGTAGCCAAACCAGTAATTATACTGTTTACCGAATTTAAAAAAATGAAGATGGTATCCATATTCAGATGGTTCTCTCTATCAAAGTCATCTAACCACTCACATAGAGCTACTTTAAAACATAATTGTTTTGTAGTGTTGTGCCATATTCTGAACATGAAAGTGGTTGTGCAGGATTGCTTCACTGTAGCTGTTGTGGTACCAATTATTAGTAGCCACTAAAAATACTGGTGTAATTGCCAAAAAAATATCAGACCTTAAAATAAACGTTCAGGGAAATATGTACTTTTTAGTTAATATTTTAATTCTTGAGATGCCTTTCCAATGCAAAGTTGATTGATGTGGTTAAAATGTGACCACTCTCGCCTGTACTGTGTGAGATGTGATTCAAGGGTTCATTATTGCAGTTTTGAGTGTTTACAAGTGACGTTTTGCACATTTTTACCTAGGCAAAGCTAAAATGAGGTTGGGATAAGTTAGCCATTTCTTTAGCTTCCTCAATTTTCAGATCGAATTGTTCATGAATGTGATTTTTTTAATTGGAAGCTAATTTATGTTCCCTTCTGAAAAGAGGCAAGGCTGAAGCTGTGTGAGGTTTTTACAATTGCACCTGCAGAAGAAGATTTGCATTTTAGTTGAGGTGGCAATTCAAGGAAAAATTGTAAATGCATGTTTCTGAAAGTCATTAAGATGATATGACCATTGTATTCCAGTGCAAATGCATGCTTTTCAGTTAGTAAGTGAAGTAATGCAAAATGTGTTGCTTTGAGTGGGGTAATTGGTAATGAAGGATAATGTCAAATGTATAAACAGTGCATCCAAACCAATGCCATCCATTGAATATCTTTGATATCACATATGCAAAAATGCTGGTTGAGTTATCACCACAATCCTTCCTCAGTCCAAACCTAACCTACCTCTTTTTCAGGAAAAACACTGTTGTTTCTATTCTATCCTCCAAACTCCAAAAACCTTGGTATTTATATATGAAGACAATGAAGACAATTTTTTAGACAGATGTATGGACTGAACTTCTTGAAGCTTACTAGCAACTTCTTCCCAGTATCCTGAAAATAATTGTCCATAACTGTGTTGAATGAAGAACAATGCTACTTGGGAGTAGTGAAAGATCAGAAGAAGACAGGATAGGCAGTCATGCACGGAAAGCCAAAACCAGGTTTAATTATACCCAAAAAATGAATACATATATTTGCATGTGGCTATTTCTAACATTTTTACCATGATATTCCAGCAGAATAATGGCCAGCCTTTTCTACATGGAGTAATGATAACAGATTCAGCCTAGGATACAAAATGTATGCTTCCATTAACTGAGTTTCCATGTCACGGGGTTAATTAATATACGGTGTACAACTGATGCGAGTGTGTAATTAAGGTACAATGGATCTACCATTTACTTCGTGAATCACGTTCAACATCCAGCATACAATATCAGTAGGTTTTAGATGACCGAACATGAGTATGTTTTAGGAGGTCCAACATCAGTTGTTTAGGTCAGATTCAGTTAGAATATTTTTGTAATTTGACATCAGTGTTCTTTGTTAGTCACCAAAAACCCCATTTCCCAACACTTTCCATATTTTCCATATTATTCCATATTCTCCCCACACTTAACATAACCTCTTATGTCTTATGGCGTGGGGGATACCATGTACTGTCATTGTCAACATTAGTGTTTTTCCTAGTGTTTGAAAAATCTTAGTTGAATGATATTAATTTTTTTGTTTGTTGTGAAATTACTTTTTTCTAGATATCAGCACATGAACTTGAACTGCCGATTTACTGAGATTTAATTTCCCATAGAAATGAATATCAGCTTCCTTCAAATCACATCAGATAATGATGTGAATTGAAGGAATGTTAAATGCTAAGCGTGGCGGTGGGGGGGGGGATGATGTGTGGCCTGGTCCATGGCCAGAAAGAAACCAGCGGACCGATCGCTGGGCACCCATTTGCGTTTCCCGAAGATGAACCACGAGAAGCGTTCTGGACTCGCCTCCTAAACATTAGCGGCCTGACGGTTCCCACAGAGGAATTCTTCCACACATTCAGAGAGATGGATGCAGCGTTTTGTGTTCACCATGCCCAAGAACCCAACAATCTCAGCAGACATCCAAAGGTCATTGAAAGTTTCCGCCAGGTGTTGGAATCCAGATTCAATTCCATAGATATAATATAATTAAGTGCTTTGCGAGGATCCGGACATTTATTCATCTCGGGCTGGTGAACAAGGTGAACGTCGCCAAGCTCGCAAAGCGGCAGCAGCGGAAAGCCGAGCAGTTTGCTCAGTGACTGCGAAGTATGGGCCGCACTTGGACGATACTTCACATTCAGATCAGTGTTTGAATCTTTCATTGTTTGGACGTAGGTGCATAACTTGCCATTGATCATATAGCAGCATTTCAGAACTTTCTACACAAATATTACACGAGACTAAACGTGCGTGTGGCAGTCGCACCGAGTGTATGTCAAGCTCAACAACTGATATGTGCCTGTGTTTGTGAAGTTGGTAGAGCGTAGCCTGTAGGTTTACACGTACTCATCGTCCCACTACGGTGCTCGTGAGTAGTCTGTGTATGTATGCATGTCGAGTTGTTCTGAGCCACAGATGTCACGATGAGGATGTTCCATCTATTCTTGCCAGTTCGCCCTATTTTATAAGGTGCCAGATATGTACGTACTGTAATGTTAGGTATTGTAATGTATTACCGCAATGCAATCTCATTAAGTACCGTGGCTTATCTGTACCTGCTACCGATAACCCCTTACGTCACGCTTTTGGTGGAGCCGCGGTAGCTTAGTCCGTAGGGTGTTGGGCTCTTGACCGCAAGATTATGGGTTCGAGTCCCCCAACCAGCGGAATTACCGAGTCCACCCGCGACCAATTGGTTTGAGAAGTTGGCGACGCTATATGGCCTTGCAGTTAATTGCGTCGTAAAGGAACCCAAGGTTCTTTTTGTGCTTCATGTGTTTGCTTCTCCCAATATATGTCTTGCGTCGTGCTTCCTCAATATATCGTTTTAATACGCACACTGTTGGGCGCCGGAATATATATATTCATGTGCGCAAAATGACGAACGCAGTCTATGCGCCCAAAATGCACATTCACTTCCACCACAGAGTACACAACAGAGAAACAATCGGCAGTGGGAGTGAGGGCCTTCCTCAATCTTGGCAGTCTCGTCTTCTCCAGATGCATGCTCCTCGTATTAAAGTCTGATTGATAAATAACATTTTTTGCCGTATTTATGTCGTGCTGTACTGCAAAATGCGTGAGTTTTTTTATTTAAAATTTAGTCCCAGTTGTTGCTGGGGTGGCTTTAGGAACCAGGGTTATATTGCTAAGCAGAGCTCGTTGCGTGAACCCTCGCCCCACCACCCGATCCACGAATTCCTTTTCAACGGCAGAATGTTGATCGAAAGTTTAACGTGCCGTCAATACACCGACACGGCCGCCCGGTAGCTCGTCCCCGGCCTTATCGGGCCAGTTGCCAACTCACACTCCCGGCCGGGGGCTAAACGCGGGCGCGCGAAGCGACTCGAACCCTGTTTTGCCAGGACAGGGAGACCAGCACAGGCCAGCGCTCTAACCAACTGAGCTACCGGGGTGGTACTTCAGGTTGCACGACGCGAATAAAGAAATCATATTTTGAACGGAAAATATTTTCTTTAGTTAAAAATAGAACACATTTAATTAAAAAGATGTATGGTATTAAATGGTAATTTTCCATTCTAACCACAAATTAAGCTGTTATTAAAGTTGCTTCCGAGCTGGTCTGGCATAGAAATTGCTGTTACCCCTGCAATATTGCATGCATGACAGAAGTTTGATTCACATGGCGTCAGCGACGCAGCCAATTCATTTCGACTGAAAATGCCGAATAACGGTGTGCGAACATGGGCAAAGCCACAGTGGGGAATGAACGGGGATGCTTCCCCAATCTTGCCAAGTTCCGCGTTAAGCCTTTGACAATGCATGATAATCGAACCGAAATCCTCATGCGGTCATCTAAAATCCGTCTTAGCGCTTACGGGTTCCACAAAGTTGTTGCCGAATTTAAATCAGGCGTTCATGGTACGAAAAGCGTGATTTTTTATTTTGCGCCGGCACTCCAGAAAGTTCAGGATTGTCACCGAAATATTATATCAAACGTCTGCTCCTGTCAAAGCAATGCTTGTCGCAGTCCTGGTGGCGTGTGTTCGCCGTGTATCGTAAAAGGCGTGGAGCCGAGCTTAGAACTGGCATCGCTCTGACTCCAGCTCGGGTCCAGTCATTTGACTGTTCGGCAGCATGCACAATTGTTGGTTTTGTCACCTTGATAATCATGTACTGTTATTATATGCACACCTCGAGGAGCAGGGACTAATGTTGGTCGGCGTGTACTGGTGGGAGGGGAAAGGGCAACCGTTAGTTTTTAGCTCAATATTTGCAATGCACTGCCGTAGTGCCACAAATGATTAAATTCAGGGGATCCTGTCTCTTGTCCCACCCCCCGATGGTCCGCCACCCGTGTCAGGAAGGGACTGTGGGCCTGGACACTGCCATAAGCGGTGACGTGTTCCATATTTCCTATGCCTGGCTGATTAGAAGAAGTGCCCAACCATAAATTTAAGGTGGCAGAACCCCAACCTTGGAGAATATCTGAATATTGAATATTGCAGAATATTTCCCTTCTCTTCATGTAAAAGATCGTCCCATGTAAACAGTGTCTTAATTCACTACCAACTGCGCTACCAACACCGAGTCGCTCGGCCTGCTTAAGTTAAATAGTGTCGATGGATATGACATGGGTCTAAATAACACCATTTTACACAATAACTAACACATTCGTGTGAAAGTCTCCTATGATTATCGAAATACCATGAAACAAGCTTTCAGATGACGTATAATTTGCACCACTCGCATATACTTGTTAGCCAGGAATGTACGCGGAAAAGTACCATTTCTTGCTGTCGTGATAATCTGCTGAACCCAAATCAGCGCCCAGATGACGTCCCCGGCTGCCAATGAACATTGACAGGGGC
>JAOTOL010000549.1:0-83791 GCA_034440575.1 Imbricaverruca yamaguchii | reverse complement strand
CGGGCGGAGTGCTGCCCGGACGTGGCCGGATCAGAAGAGCACGTCTTCTCTCGCTCTCGTCGGTGAGGGAGATGCAGCTCCCCGGCCCGACGGCCATGCCGGCTGCACCACCGCCGACACTGAGCTCATCGACCTGGCGAGAGAGAAATGATGATGATTATTGGGGTTTTAGGGGTGCGTTAACCCATGCGGATTGTACTGCACCCATGTCAGACTCGCTAAGACACGCGTCGATTGTCACGTTCGAATCAAACATGTCTGGGGGAGGCGAGGGAGAAAGAGAAAGTGGCGTCATCGTGATGCGCTCTCCACCGCACTGCACCCACCGCCTCCAGTCCCCGGACGTCTCGTTCGTGAGCCACTGAGCTGGTACTAACCTGCGCTGTGACGACCGGGCTCTGTTGTTCATTGGGTGATTTACGACACACTTTAGGCACATTCACGGCTAATGGCGCCGACCACACTGATTCGCCGTGGCCCGGTGGGCCACGGTGGGACTGGTGGGCCACGGGACTGGTGGGCCGGACATTTCCGTAGTCCCGTGGCCCGGTGGACCACGGGACTGGGAAATGTCCGGAGTGGTGCGAGCGTCGAACCCAGGACCTTTGGTACCCAGAGCCCAACACCTTAACCGCTCGCCCATCCCCGCCCCACGACCGGGTTCGGAGGGCGCCCAGGTCGAGTTGCGACCGGGCTCCAGACCAGCGCACCGCCAGGTCGGCCGGTCACGCAGACGGCCCGCGGCCGATCGATGACAGTCGCCGCAGTCGACGGCTTCTAGTTAGTTATTTTCGCTTTGGGGCGCATCGACCATATTGATGATATAGCGCCAATAGTCGACGGCTTCAAGACGACAGGAGCACGCCGTCGCGTCTGCACAGATGTCGACCTCCTGGCGTCTGAGACAACAAACATGGACGAAGATGATGATGCACAGCATACAGCAGTCACCAGGAGCCGCCGTCTCTCGCGAGCTCACCGCCAAGCAGGGGGCTCCGCCGAGCAGGATGTCGCCGGACAGGGGGCTGCCCCCGGCGGGGGCTGCCGTCGGCAGGGCTGTCGCTGAGCAGGGGGCTGCCGCCGAGCAGGGGGCTTCCGCCGAGCAGGGATGTCTCCGGGCGCGGGGGGCTGCCCCGAGCAGAGGGCTTCCGTCGAGCAGGGGGCTTCCGCCGAGCAGGGGCCGTCGTCGAACAGGGGGGCTGCCGCTGGCTGCGGCCGCCGCTCAGAGGCACGTAAGCATCTGCCCACGGGGGGTCGCGACGGCTGCCGACTGCGTGACGAATGAGATGGACCACTGAGCTCCGGAGCCGTCAACTGCCCTGCAAGCGTTCTGCATCTGCTTCCCGAAACGAACACATCTCCGCGTCAGTCCTGTTTCTGCCCTTGGGAACTTGTGTTATAGAATGCGTATATCGTACAGTCAATTACGTATATCGCATAGTCAATACGTACCTTTTTCAATTGTCGTCCCTCACTATCAAGGTGCAGCAGCAGCCTATCTCCTTTGGTTGTATGCACCTTCATTGGATCTTTCAATGTGGGGCATTCCTTGGCGAGCTACCCGTAGATCAGGGCAGCCAACACAAGGGTGCCTCGGGATGCAAAGAAGAATGCAACAGAATGTGATTATATAAATGCAATTTGCATCCCTTCTGTTTTTATTTTTATTTTGCAGATAGACCACCACCAATTAGTAGAAAGGAAATGTGACACTGGGAAATCGGCGGACTGGTGGCGAGCTAGAAACTGATACTTTGTAGATATATCAGTGAAACAACATATTTTTTTAATTTGCAAGGTGTCGCACACGGTTCATATTTATGGTTATATCTTAGGAAGTTATCCCATGGCGAGACACATCCGGGGTCCTGTATACTCCTTCAATTGAAAATTAAACTTTTAACTCGCGCAATTAGACGTCTCCAGATTAAACAAAGTAACGAACCATCTACTTTAGCAGTGTACCGAACGCCGGGTCGTTTGCTCCCTGCGAGCCAGCACGATCTCCAGCCATTCCTTCCTTTGCGTTTATATTCATTTCAATACACATTGGACCATCCTTCCTCAGGCTGATTCAATATAAACTTCTTACTACTATCTGGTCGTGGGATCTATCCAGCAAGAAACAGGAGCGGGGAGTGATGTGACCTGCCTTGATTCGCTCACTACGACCTACTTCTCACCCTTGGAATTTAACGCAATTAGGTCGCACGGGTATGTAAGGGCACTCCTGCCTATTAACGGGTAGCGGAATTAAAAAAATTGGAAGAAATTCAACTCTCGTCAAAAATGGCTCCAATGAAGAGAACGAGTCGACGTAAGGGAAGACAGCAATCCCGACGAAAACGTCGCGCTACAAAGACGAACCTGAACAGAGTAAGCAGGCAAAAGAAGTGGTGACGAACATCGAAATGCTGACGGTGAAGACTAAGACAAGAAGAAAAAGTGTACCAGAGCAAATCTCCGTCTTTTCGATAGTTTTCCTTGTACCTCCAGCAAATTGTACCGACATCGTGATCAATTACATTCAATTTGTCAAAGCATAAGGAAAATATGATTAAGCACCTCGTTGTAATGTGTTTCCGCCTAAGGTGCATTGCATTTACATAACATGCTGAAAATGAACCACGTTGCCGGGTGGCACATTTTTTTGGAGGCATCACCTCTAGGAGGCACGGAATGTCCGACTTGGGAAGTACCACCTCTTGGAGGTACTACAAGTTCTACTTTGGAGGTACCACCCCTTCAAGGTACTTATTGTCCAACTTGGGAGGCATCATCTTCATGGAGGCACTGAATGTCCAACTTGGGAGGTACCACCTCTTGGGGGACAGAATGCCCTACTTGGAGGTACTACTTCATGGAGGTACTGAATGTCCGACATGGGAGGTACCACGTCTTGAAGCCAATGAATGCCCCACTTGGGAGGTACCACCTCTTGGAGGCACAGAACGTCCGACTTGGGAGATACTACTTCATGGTGGTACTGAATGTCCGACTTTGGAGGTTGGTCGGTTGGTTCTTGATTTTACGACACGTCGACCGTTGAGTCATGTAGCGTCGCCAATCTCTCACGCCGATTGGCTGCGGGCGATGAGTAGCGACAGGTGAGACTCGAACACACAACCTTTCGATGATGAGACGGGCAACTTACCCTCAGACTACTCGTCCCCATCTGACGCACCGTCGATGTGAGTTCGTCATGGACATAAAGTCATAGTCATAGTGTTTAGACTCTAGTAAGAGCCACAAGGGCCCATGCAGTTAAGTCTATAAATGGAAGATGCTATACGCCCGGTAAAACGACAGCCCCAACAATAACCACATCCTAAGGAAACCATCCGCCAACATCCCACACACCTTGCAATGCCTATCCACCCTAGCTAGCCAGTCCTATTCCACTGATCCTCTCACACCTATGGATTGAATGTCCTACCAACAACTTTTAAGCCGAATCCATGCCTGCTTAAAGGGGTCTGTGCCGTGCACACCCACCCAGCACAAATCTCACCCCATCCACAAGACAGAACTCAAAAACAAGATTTTCCTGTCTAAAAAATGTGTTCACCTTACTTTTAAATACATTAAATGAGGAACTTCCAACAAATCAGCAGGCAGCCTATTCCACTGATCAACAACACCTTAACTGAAGACCTTTGTCGCTTAACTGTCCCACATCTCAACTTGTCTAACCTGAATTGACGATCCCATGGTGTCACTCCAAACTGAGGAGCGTCATTCAAATTGGCCTGATCTATCCCTTTAACAATTTTGTACATTGCAATCATGTCGCCACTTAATCTCCTAGACTTGAGTGAGACCATGAGCGCATACTTAATGTCACAAGTCTTTCTCCATATGCTAAGTAACCTACTGAAGAGTCTAATTTTTTTCCAATTGTCGTCCCCCATATCAGATGCAGCAGCAGCCTATCTTCTTTGGCTGTACACACCCTCATTGGGTCTTTCAATGTGGGGCATTCCTTGGTGAGCTGCCCATAGATCAGGACAGCCAACACAAAGGTGCCTCGGGATGCGAAGAAAAATGCAATAGAAAGTGATTATATAAATACAACTTGCATCCCTTCTTTCTTTTACTTTGCAGATAGGCCACAACCAATTAGTAGCAAGGAAATGCGACTCTGGGAAGTCGGCGGACTGGTAGCAAGCTAGTAACGCCCACAGAATTCCCAGGGTCACAAGATGAAAATGTTAGGGGAATACAGAAATGTTGAAAACGGATTCATACGGAGATAACTCATGCAGAATAACACAGGTGTATACCAGCCTACCAATATCCTGACAAAAAAAAGAACACAAAAAACGTCCATTCAAACACGTGCATTTGTATATTTTCATATATTATCAGCACTGACACCAAATCTGGCAAGGTGCAACCTTTCACCTTTGTGACTTTTGTGAGCTATAATCTGATTTCAATTTTCATTTGATTTGCATAATTCCATAGAGTGACGTCCAATGCATTTCTTTAGCGCATCTTTTTTCCTCGACAATTCCTCAATACTGGGAAATATTTTGCATATTACATTGTTCCATGATTTTGATGCAGGGTAAGTAATAGCATACAGCTTATATTGTCGATAAGTAGATGGTATAGAGAAATGTTGAACGATTTTTGTACTAGTAGGTGTTGTATGTCGAAAAAGTCAGCCATACCATGTGGCAAGGTGTTATGGACAAATTTGTGCAGAATTAATATGTTTTGTTGCTGGACCATGTCGGTGAACTTCAAAATGTTGTACTTGATAAAGAATTAATTTGTAGGATATGCATAACATATGTAATAACAATTCGCAAAGGCACGTTTCTGGGATTTTATGACTTGGTTTAATCTAGTGGGATAATTATTACCCCAAATCACAGCGCAGTAATTTAAATAGGGAAGGACTAATGAGTTGTATAAATACTTCAGTTCGCGCCTTGTTATAAAGTACTTTGCCCTCCCCGCAACACCCAAGTTTCTACTAATGATGGATGCAATATAATCGATGTGCCTATACCGAGTGAACTTTCCATCCAACACTATGCCAAGATACTTGATTTGTTGTTTTCTTTTCACTTTAACAGAATTTATCATTATATTTGTCATTAATAGGAGTTGCCATAATATATTTGTCAATTTGTCTTCGCTACCATTCAGCGACATCCTATTTGCTTGAAACCATTGTGCTAGCTCCGGAACAATGCAATTAAATTTATTATGTAATTCATCTATACTTTTTGCCTGGACAATAATTGCTGTCATCAGCAAAAAGATACATATTTACTTGATTGGAAATTCTGGGCAAGCCATGATTGTATATATGACGGGGCTCCCAGGGGTCAGTATTGGGGCCACTTTATGCTCATTATTTTCAAATAACATTGAAAGCGGCCTAGGCAGTAAGGTTTTGAAATATTCGGATGATTTGAAGGTCCTTAGGGCAACAACAGGACAATGAGCAGGTCTCGCTGCAGAAACACTTAGACGAACTTGTGAAGTGGTCCGAAAAAAAATGGCACATGTAATGCCGTTTGTCATGGCATGTCATGTCGTATGTAATGCCATGTACCATGCCATGACATGTGTGTCATGTCATGCCACGCCGTGTCATATCATGCCGTGCCGTGTCATGATCATGTCATGTGTCGTGTGTCATCTCATGTCATGTCCACTTGTGAATGTCGTGTGCCGACACGCACAGTGCACGAATGTGAAACCGTGCGTGTTTGCCGGCAGAGTGCGTGTGCAGACGGCAAGTATTGTCGCCGATTTGCTGATAATCTGTTCTGCATGGGGCACTCGACGAGTTATTTGAGTTTAAGGGCCCTTCGAGACCAGCATGAAGGACTCGATGAGTTATTTGAGTTGAAGGGCGCTTCGAGCAGCATGGAGAACTCGCAAGCTCTGTTTGACAGCGGACCGCAGTACCAGTCAAGGCAGCAGCTCTGGTCAGCGAATGCCGTGAATTCCTATGAGATGGGGGGGGGGTATGACAGCTGTTTCGCTTGACCTTGGCAGTATTCATCTTCATCAGGATAGGAGCTGACGGGCTTAAAAACAACGCGTGATGCATGTCATTATATAAAACCAAGTGAACAAGCATGTGGTTTCGGTTTCGTGTCACTTCTCTAAGGTTTTCACCCAGACATATGTCATCCGTGTTGTACATTAAACCTGGCGGAGTAGCACAGCTACTTTCTATGTAGTCTGCATTTCCCGATAAATCCATAAATGTGCGCTGCGAATAATGTTGCGCGCAAGGATCCTTCCCACCGTCCCAAATACAAACTCCCTCCTCGACACAAGAACACTAAAAAGGTGTTTCTACGTTCCGAGAACAACACAACACGGTCCAGTCGACACCCTGTCTGGGCGAACGCTCCGAGCCCAGCCGGCGGCGAGGCATCGGCAGAGACTCCCGCCCTTCAGCGCACACCAGCACGCACCGGGCGCGGGCCGGCACCGCACAATACGAATCGTGTCCCGCGGGCCGGCAGCCCGGGCGGCGCTCCAGGCGCCTCAGATGGCGTAGCCGGCCATGTAGCGGGTGCGCGAGCGGGTCGGCACTATCCGCCGGATGTCCTCCTGCGACAGCTTGTGCACGTTCTCCAGGTGGCGGCGCAGGTGCTCCACCTTGCTGGACACCTTGCCGCACAGCACGCAGGTGGTGAGGCCGTCGTGCATCTTCTTGTGGTATTCGAGCGAGCGCGGGTTGGTGTACTGGCGCTCACACAGCGGACACGCGTACGTGGCGCCATCTGAAACCGGACACGGCCAGCAGTCATGGACATGGACATGGACACGGACACGGACATGGACATGGACATGGACATGGACACGGACATGGACATGGACATGGATATGGACATGGACATGGACATGGACATGGACATGGACATGGACATGACATGGACATGGACATGGACATGGACATGGACATGGACATGGACATGGACATGGACATGGACATGGACATGGACATGGACATGGACATGGACATGGACATGGACATGGACATGGACACTGGACATGGACATGGACATGGACATGGACATGGACATGGACATGGACATGGACATGGACATGGACATGGACATGGACATGGACATGGACATGGACAACATGGACACGGACATGACATGGACATGGACATGGACATGGACAACATGACATACACATATACAACATTACATACATGGATAACATGACATGGATATGGACATGGACATGGACACGCATGACATGGACATGGACACGGACATGGACATGGACATGGACATGGACATGGACATGGACATGGACATGGACATAGTCAGCAGGAGGCACGGCCACACTCTTCTGATTGTGAGACGGGAAAATTTTCCATGCACTACTCGTCCCCGCCTCCAATAGGTACAATAATGCATGTTCACCTCTCCCAAATTCCAAGTAGTGTTTTCGAGTTCACGTAGGGATTTCAAGTAAGTATATTTTCAGCTGAGAAATAAATTGTACGGTCCCTAGAAAGTCGCTGCGTTGGAGCAGCTTTTGAGCAGCAGCTTCCAAGCAACTTCATTAGGTGCCATTTCCTTGGGAAGTAACATATAAGCAAGCATTTCTTTCATCGAAATCATGTCGCCAAGCATTGATACTGCAGATAATACCTTGATATATTCATGATACTCCGGGGACGAGTAGCCTACGGGTAGTTTGCCGGTCTTACAATCGAAAAGTTGTGGGTTCGAGTCTCGCCTGTTGCTACTCTTCGCCCACGACCAATCGGCGTGCGAAATTGGCGACGCTACACGACTCAACGGTAGATGTGTCGTAAAACCCACAACCAACCGAACAGCAGTTCCCTCCAACCCAGTAGCTTTCTAGTGAAGGGTTGCACCCATCTCCTCGGATGACTGGAAATAACTGCTGTGCCAGAACCGCCGGAGGAGCATCAGCCACCTCGACCGTAGAGTAGCAAAATGGGAGATGTTACAAGCGATTCCACCTGTAACTAAGGGCAAGTGTTGCCAACCCAAACTTGCGATCTGTGACCAAGAAGATGCATAAAAAGTGACTTGCGAGAAACTGAGGCATAATTTATGTTCAAAGATGTTCGATCTCTAATATTACATAATATCCAGTGGCGTGATCTGTCCAGACCCGAGGAATATTAGGGAGCTCACGGAAGGTTTTCATATTTTATCCAAGAAGCTGTGCCACTCCGAACTTGCATTGCTGTATTCACCTGCGGAAGGCTTGGGTTGCCAAATGACCAGCGTAGTCGATGCGCCCTAATGTCGAATTAACTAAGTTTTGGGTAGCGTCTGGTGCGTCGATCGGCACAGTCACTCCACCCGCTACCTGTATGCACCAGTGGAAGGCTTGGGTAGCATCCGGTACGTCAAGCAGTACAATCAGTTTATCCACCCCGCGTATACACGTTTGCCAACGTTTGTTCGCCACGTTTGTCCGACACGTTCATCTGCCACGTTTATCCGCCAGGTCCATCCACGCTGATGAGCTACGTTTGACCGCTATGTTTAACCCCCGGACCATGCGTTCCATTTCTCCATCTTGTAAAGAACTATGCGCAAAGAGCCAAATTAGCCGCCAACAACTGAATATAGGCTTCGATCTGCAACATAGGAAGGTACGGTGAGAAATTCTGTCTTCAGCATTTCGGTCCCTTGGGACAAAACGCATTGTGGCACAGGGCAAGCTTCAGGAGTTTGGATAGGGCCACTCGCCTGCATGGACGCCATCGGGAGAAGATTAGTTGAGCGTGCGGAATGCACAGGTCGTTCCATAGGAGCTACTTCTCCCCGCCCGAGGAGGGGGGAGGGCTACGTTCCATGGCGGCACATGCACCAGCGCCCCTCTCCTTACCGTAGCCTTTTCAAACATACAGGGGTCACGTACACTTGGGCCCACCCCTGAAAACGTTTGTGATTCATTCCAAAACTGCAAGATGATCTGGATTTAGAGGTGGCAGTAGCGCTGTTAGGAAGGGACAGCATAGGTTAAAAATATCCCAGAGAGGGACGTGTTAATTTCCCAATCGACTGATGCTTAAGACCTTGACATTATATCATGACTTTGGCATGGCGTAGTGAATTAGCTAGTTCGTTATTTGGGTTTTAGGGCGCACATGGCGTAATGGCATTGACATGACATCATGAACTTGACATGACATCATGACCTTGACATGACATCATGACCTTGACGTGACATCATGACCTTGACATGACATCATGACCTTGACATGACATCATGCTGGCCGAGTCCATGTGGGATACAATACTTGACGTTCTTTCCGTAATACGCCACTGACGTTGTATATGTCGAACGAAGTTGTACTCATTTGGATGGGTGTGCTTGAAAATATCAGCAACACGACAAAGTCTGACCCAATTCGTCACGCTTGTCATTGATTGATAACTTTTACTTGTAATCGATGGCAGCTTGCTTCAGCACTGCGCGAATTTTACGGCCTTCAAAAGTTTTTGTCAGGCCTTTACTCATTCGGTTCATTGGCATAAATCATTATTAAA
The DNA here is from genome assembly GCA_034440575.1 of Imbricaverruca yamaguchii. NCBI lineage: Eukaryota > Metazoa > Arthropoda > Thecostraca > Neoverrucidae > Imbricaverruca > Imbricaverruca yamaguchii. The sequence goes on along the minus strand of JAOTOL010000549.1, from coordinate 74,261 downwards.
AATGAACGCCTGCCCTGATTATTATGTGGGTCTATGCTTGGAATGATCAAATCGGTCTCTTTGATGCAAATGTTTGTATCCGAAATTACTTTATGTATGTTTATGTGCTTGCGAATTGTGCTTGAGAAACACATGTAAATCGATATCGCGATAATCGATAATCGACGATGGCGCCATACCCATAAAAACTGCCTCTTTACTGTCCAGGCTAGATTAAGGTTTGTTTGAATAAAAAAGGTCATTAGCAAGGAATATAGAATAGCGAAATTACGTTCATTTATTTTCATTCCAATTCTAAAAGAAACATTATTTTGATAACTGCGATACGTACATGACTGCCACCAACCGCACGCCAACAAAGTTGGATTAAGGTAGCCTGCTTAACGTCAGCATTTCGATTATTCAGTCGCGCCTTCGCTTGCCATGACAACATTCCATCGCATAGAGCCAGCCTACTGATGATTCCTCACTTCATACGGTGGGAGCCGCATGCTCCACCTGACATCACCGACATAACGTCGCCGCCACGGGCGTTCTGCCGCATACGCAGCTTGGCGCGGATATGGCGCGGTCAAGCAGTCCAACCGGGCAACGGAAACGGATCGGCCACGTCGAATTCATCTGTATTTCGGCCAACAGGACGCCAAACACGAGCCGCGTTGTGAAATAATGCACGGAGCTTGCCAGCGCAACACTTCACTCCGCGACGCCGGAAATTCTGATCGTCGCCTGTGTAAACAAACAAAACACTCCCGTCACATTCACATACCGAGTCGTAGTCGCACGCCAAACGTTCGGAACTGTTCCGGCAGGACGAAGCGAACGGGCCAGCGACGCACAGCTGGCCAGGACCTGGACGTGGACATCTGGACGCTAAATGGCCTCGCGGCCGGCGGGACTTGAGCCGAAATGATCAGTCAATGGACGTAGACATCAACGCTCCGCCAAGAAATAGGCAGGAAAGTGCCACGACCTACACTCGTTTCGGCCATTTACAAATATCACGGGACGTGCACTGGGCATCGCTCCCCTTTTTATACACAAGCGGCGCTGGTTCGCAAGTCGGCACCAAAACTGAACCACAGAGTTTCACAAAGCAGCTTAACAAGCGCTGATTAGCAGATTAATATCAGTTTAGCTGATTTGTGCGCGAATCACTGGCACGGTTTGATGTGTTCAACGCATTTTATAACAAACAAAAAACAAAACAAAAACGGATCGAAAAGCACTACTGCGTGCACATATACTGATAAATGCATCCAGTCAGACACATAGAAACGCACACATAGGCACATAATGCCGGAAATATAAGCTTGCATCGCTGAAAGCACCAGCAAAGGATTGCGCTAAAAAACAGTCAACATGCTTAAACCGAGGCCATCGTAAGTACAAGTCCGGACCTGTCAAACGAATACGCAATGACAGAGGCTGAAAACTCCGAAACGCCGTACGCTACCCATCTAGCACGTGCACTACAACCCAGGTGTCTTCAAATACCGCACAAAAAAAAATCATCGACGGCACGTTCACTCTGGACCTAGGTGACATGCCAAGCCGGCGTGCTTAGGCGCAGGGCAACCAGTGAACTACGGACACACGTTACAAATATTGCCGAGTCCGTATGGGCCTTCGCTGTACTTTAAGACCACAGAACGAGCAACGGCAGGATACTGTCTATTAGGTTATTCTGCTGTAGGCACACACATCCGACACCACACCGCGACAGGAAAGGCATGGACCGACCGCAACTGCAGTCTTTCTGCGGGCCGTGGCAACACACAGCTTCACCTGCCCCATGTTTGTAAACAATTTCATACTCCCCTCCCACCATCATGATTCCTAATTCCTACTACCGAGGGACCAGAGACCGGTCTGGCACGGTGCCGAGGGCTGCCAGCCACCGGCGCCGTACCCGCAACCTTAGGGTTGCGGGTACGTCCTCACGGCTGCTGCGGCAATCTCCGTGCCTGCCGCCGGCCATCCTCGGGGCTGCTGCGGCTCCTGGGCGCTGGGACTTCCTCGGGACTGGCACGGACCCTCCTCAGAGCTGCTGCGGCTCCTGGGCGCTGGGACTTCCTCAGGACTGGCACGGGCCCTCCTCAGGGCTGCTGCGGCTCCTGGGCGCTGGGACTTCCTCAGGACTGGCACGGACCCTCATCGGGGCTGCTGCGGCTCTTGGGCGCCGGGACGTCCTCAGGACCAGAACGGACCCTCCTCAGGGCTGCTGCGGCTCTTGGGCGCCGGGACGTCCTCAGGACCAGCACGGACCCTCGTCAGAGCTGGTACGGCTACTGAGAACTCGGATGTCCTCAGGACTGGCACGGACCCTCCTCAGAGCTGCTGCGGCTCCTGGGCGCTGGGACGTCCTCAGGACTGGCACGGACCCTCCTCAGGGCTGCTGCGGCTCCTGAGAACTCCGACGTCCTCGGGACCGGCACGGACCCTCGTCAGAGCTGCTGCGGCTCCTGGGCACTCCTCAGGACTAGCACGGACCCTCACTCCGACGTCCTCGGGACCGGCACGGGCCCTCCCTATGGCTGCTGCGGCACGTGGGCGCGCGGCCGAGTGGGCACCAGCCGGTGCACCTGGTCGGTGGACAGCTGGTGCGCGGTGTGCAGGTGCTTGCGCAGGTCGGCCACGATGCTGCACACCTTGCCGCACAGCCGGCACGTGGTCATGCCCAGGTGCTTCTTGGTGTGGTGCTTGAGCGAGTCGGGCCGCTGGTAGATGTTGCCGCAGACGCCGCACACGAAGCGGCCGTCGGCGCCTGGCGAAGCAAAACAACGCTGAGCAATCTCCACTCCAACGAGCGAGCAGAAACAGGCGAACGTCAGTTAAAGAAAAGAGCCACAAGTGATGATGTCTGATCCTTCCTGTGATATAATTGGCATTGACCACATGGGCATCAGCATGTTAATGACGCGTGTCAATAACGGGCAGATTTATTCCCAAGAAGAATTCGGAAAACTGTTCCGAGCGAGCAATGGCAGACACTTCACCTTGAAATTGAAATGAAATCCATCATACAACCGTTTTCCCAGCGTAGGTCAGAGATAAAACCCTACGAAGAAGGCCTTGTGCGATCCGATGCTATGGATAGCATGCATTTACACTCGCGAGACCATTGTCGAAACCGGTATGAACTATATAAACCAACGCTTAACAATCAAGCAAACGAATAACGTGGTTATGCGCGGTACTCGTAATTGCACGAATTCCTCCCATTGTCCAAATGTCCATAAATATACGCAGAAATACATACACACACGCATACGCAAACAACATGCATCATTTTTATACGAACTGCGCGGCATATTCCATGTTGGCACAATTATTCATGTCAATCGCTGAACATCACACGTGACTTGAACGGGCTTTACGACTCTGTGTCGAGGATTTTGTGTGTATTTCTGCCTCCAAAATGTATAAGACATCCTTTATTCGAGATACACCTGATGAATATAAAATCAACCATTAATCAGTTCAACAATACATTACACGGAACAAAAATAGTGTAGCTGGAAGGAAAACTACATGCCGAAGGTTACTGAAAATACTAAAATGCCCGAAGCATTCGCGGTTCATCAGGTCATCCATATATTTTGCACCAATGTATAGGGTCTGCAGGTGGGACACGACATGCAATGAGAGATGGAGAACAGGACGTGATTGAAAAAGGATTGAAGATTTAGGCGTGTTAGTTTCAAGTGACATTAAAATAGAAAAACAATGTAACTCAGCTAGGAATAGGGCAGTTAAAATGTTAGGATTCAACCGGAGTGCTAAACATCACCGCAAGCAAGTCATGACGACAAACACTGCACTTCGACTATGTGCGACCACACACAACCATGGTCAGGTTAACTGGTCATTCAGAGGCCAGCTGTGCTCTAACTGTAGCCAGCTGAGTCACGCACGTGCTGTTCGTCGCCAGCGTTATCGGCCACGGGCTGGCCAAACTATCTTTGTGGCAGCCATGGACTCCAGAGACATCTGCTGAACCAAAGGACCACCCTTTCTTCTCGGAAAGTGGTAACCCTCCTGTGAACTTTGTTTTTGTTTTTGTATGCGAGATCAACTTTTCCGGAAAATATGTTGGTGAATGCGTCCGCTGTAACTATGAAAGTAGATGCAGGAACAAGTGCTCCCCCCTAAAGTAGTGAGCTTTTTGAGCAACTGATGTCCCAGTCTTTAGGCGTCTGCAGACCCCCCAAGCTGTGTCTTATTCACTTACACAAATGAGTAAGTGCCCGTGGTTGGCGTTCCACGCGTGACTGTGGAGCACCGGGACCAGTCTCCTTGGTTGGTTATTGGTTTTACGACACATCGACCGTTGAGTCATGTAGCGTCGCCAATCCCTCACGCCGATTGGTCGCGGGCGAAAAGTAGCGACAGGTGAGACTCGAGCTCACAACCTTTCGATTGAGACGAGCAACATACCCCTAGGCTACTCGTCCCCCGGACCAGTCTCCTTGCTTGCCGCTGATGGTTGTAGAGGTCGGAGGGCCTGCTCTTCTTGGAAGAGAGTGGTTGCACAAGATCAAGTTGGACTGGCCATCTATGTTCCACCAGCTGCAGGTAGATTGTGTTTCTACCAGGATTTGTGTGCAGAGCTGAAGGGATTGGTACGTGTCTTCCCATGTATATTTGGTCCTGGTCTGGACAGATACAAGATACAAGCCTAGGAAGGTTTCGTGCGCAGTGTACAATACACCGGCAAATTTTTCAAGCACCTCCCGTCCGCATTCACCCTCAAACAGCAGATTGAAGAGGAGCTAGAGAGGTAAGTATCCCTAGTAATCTTAAAGCCAGTGAAAACCTCTCGTTGGGCTACGCCCGTTGTTCCCATTTTCGGAAGAGATAGTTCGCTGAGATTGTGTGGAAGTTATGCTATGGCAGTAGCTAGAGGTGTAGCCACGTATCTAGATAAATACCCACTGGCTCGTGTAGATGAGTTCTTCGGTGTTCTCTCTGGTAGATGTAAATTCACAAGGATATATCTCCAGGAAACTTATCTGCGGATGGAGTGAGAAGAGTCCGGAGTTACGACAATTAACACTCGCAAGGGTTTCTTCAAGAACACACGTCTAGTGTTTTGCAGACTACAGTCTACTCTGTTGTAGCCATTTCCTAGCGAGAAATTGAAAACTTCTTGGCTGGAGTACCGCATACTGTCCTTTTCCTGGATGATTTTTGCATCCCGGGTCTCTTCACCGCTGCCGAACATCTCACAAACGTGCGAGAGGTGATATAACGTCTGTCGACTGTAGGTCTTAAGATCGACAAGAAGGCGACGTGTCTGGCCGATGAAGCACAGCACTTGGGAAATCGCAATTCAGCCGCACGAATCCAGCCAATGAAGGAAAAGATCCGCACAGTCGTCGACGCCCCGGAACTGAAGTCATTGCACGAGCTTCGAGCTGCGTATGCTGTATGCTGCAATACCACAGCCGGTTCCTCCCCTGCCCGTCAACTGTAGCTGCACAGCTTCACCAACTGGAGGCTGGTGGTTATCTGTTTTTGCGACACGTCGACCGTTGAGTCATGTAGCGTCGCCAATCTCTCACGCCGATTGGTCGCGGGCGAAGAGTAGCGACAGGTGAGACTCGAACCCACAATCTTCCGATTGTGAGACTGGCAACCTACCCTTAGACTACTCGTCCCCACTTCACCAACTGGAGAAGGACGCGCAGTTGACAACTCCACTGCGCATTCTTCTCAGCTTAGTTGGGTTGGTTTGGTTGTTTCTTTGAGTTTTTGGGCGCGTCGACCAGGTTTAGTCATATAGCGCCCAGCCATTTAGCTTAGTCGGGGCGCACCTCAGCAGATCGCCTTCCAGCGCAAGAAAGGAGATGCGCGCCGCCTCCCCGGTGCTGGTTCACTGCCAGCCAAACAAGCCGCTAATCCTGACTGCGATTCCGAGCCCGTACGATGTAGAGGCGATTTTGAGTCACTCAGGTTGTTAGTTACTTAGTTAGTTAGTTATTTGAGTTTAGGGGCCCTTCGACCGAGTCACCCAGATCTAACAACTGGCAAAGACCGACCTGTGGTCTACGCCACAGGCCGCAGCCTGTCAGCCAATGTTTAATTACGCGAAAAATATATACTTGAGGCATTTAGGCATCGTAAGTACTTGTAAGCAAGCATACAAGTATTTACGTTGGTCGAATTACACAGGATGATAAACACTACCACATGCACAAAGTCGAGCATAAGTGGGACAGAAGTGGTGTTTTTCAAGCATTATGTACGTGAAATGATACACGAAATACAACAGTTAGTGATTTTATATCGCACAAGGGAAAGCAATATAGCTACGGAAACCCATCAAATTACGCATAAACAGCAAAATTGTACACATTTAGTGTATTTTGGTGCTGGATAAAAAAACCAATTATTTTCCTTTTTTGGGTTTATGTCTAGAGAATAGGGGGTGGTGTAATTGTAGTACGTGCTGCTTCTTTATCATTTGCGACTCATGCCATCTATCATGATGTATGCATTCTATTTTATCTCTGCTTTACCCATCTTCTTGCGGCGAATTTGGCTCCTTGGCGTTGATACGTGTTTATGAAGATCAACAGCAAAAGCATGCTCACATTTGTGTTCGTAATCAAATCATACCATGGATTACTGTTCAGAAAGGCCGGATTGGAAGCTACCAACTTTCCATAAAGATAATCGAAGTTTTTTTGGGGGGGCCTGAGATTAAAGGCAGGATTCTTGTTCTTCGCAAATTGGCTTATATAGTTGAGAGATACCCCGTGATTAAATGTGCCTTCCATAGCTAGTGATTTATGCTGTTTGATTGATCACTTTGGCTTAAAGGCGAGCCGACTACGAGGTCATTTAGCGCCCATATTTGAGCTACAAGGCGTCTTGATCAGCTACATGATCACTAGCATTCAGTCTCGACTGGCTTAGTGTATTGTGTATTGCTATAGGTTTGTTATTTAGCATCTGTAGGTGTCATTTACCCTGTCAAAAATTGTTCGAGTTTGGTTAGGCTAGCTTAGCTTAGATTGCCTAGTCAATGACCATAAAAATGTAACATTCCAGGCGTTTCTCCGTCGTCCAAATTGTGTCTTAAACAAGGTGTAGACGGCGAATAAGTGAATCATTATTTGTTTCAACTTCCACCAAAAAAAAAATCAGGGACATAAACCTATTTGAAATGAAAAAGGAGGTTGTCTTTCATCTCAAGAACGACAAAAGTGTCAGTATTCCTTACACAAAATAGTTACCTTTCAGTGCAGTATATATTAACAATTACCATATATGTAACGTCTACACATGCAGGGTTGATCTTAAAACATATCGTACACAACACGATGCATATGTGCACAACACATAGGCACTATCGGTAGTGTGCAAAGTGTAACAAGCAATGAACAGGGCCCTCCGAAATGCTGCATACTGCACACCAAAATGCACTGAACAAACTTCCAATTGTCAAAGTGTGATCCAATTCAAATACAGCTTTGAAAGAAAATGGCATACTCCATTAATGCGTGTAAAAACGATGCTTATAATTCCTTAGTCTTACAATTGATACCATTCAGTATTCAGGCCCACCAATCATCAAGCATTTAATTATTTCGGGAACTTCCGGATTATATACAAAAAAAGAAGTCTGATAACTAAAAATCCACCACTGACCATACGTCGCATGACATGGGGATGCGTTATCCTACTTTACCGTGCAAAAAAGTACCTCATGATGTTCAGGTTTATACTATCCATTGTCTTGAGGTGCTGGCAATGAAGACAGTGATGTCACTTTACGGCCACATTGGTAACAGCCCTTATAACGCTAGATTAGAGCTCACTCATTCACTACTTCAAAAACTCAGAACAGAATATCATCGGTGACCACTGCGATATCTCCGCTTCTGACATCACTGCGTCATCTTCGTTGTAGCGTCACTTGTCCGACTGATGACTCCGCAATTTTCCCGCTAAAAATGATAAGTTGGCATGATTAGGTGCAAACAATTTTTGCGAACAAATTAATTTCGCACATATCAGATGATGGCAATACCATATGCTTCGTGGGTATCAAGAAAAAAATCGTAATGTTGGTAGTGGCATGGTATCAACTAACAAGACTACTAGTTTTATAAAGAAGGATTATCTCAGTAAATAATTCCCACTGATGCTGTGGATAGGTAACAGACATTCTTATTTTATCATTCTCATTTTGTATTCGTTTATTACAGGCATTCTCTTACCCTCAGATATGTTCATTGCCCTCCTAGATGTTCTTCAAACTACACCAAACTAACCAAAGCAGTCTGAATGCATGATTATATAGCTTGACCCAACATGAACGATGCTGATTCTTGGGAGCTTCATGGGCCATACTTATTTATGTAACGAGGCCATACAGTTATGAAATATGAATGCTTAATAAGAGCCACAGGGTTAATATGGATCATATAAATGGAAGACATTGACATCAGAAAAAAGAGACAATCCGATCTCTCACTTCATGGTTAACACATTATTAATAATACGGAATTCTGTCTTAACACGTTCTTGTTACTTGAACACTGGCAAACATAAAGACCTTAGCAGATTACAGTGCTCTGGTTTGGGTCTTGGACGCACGTTGGTTGCCTAAGTAGGAATAGTAGAATCTGATCAGCTCTTTGCCTTGATCGGGGTAGGAAGCAGGGAAGAACATTGAACCTGAAACAGGACGTATCCTTGTTAAACTGCGAGGAAATGTATGACTTTGGCGAAGGTTGCATTTGCAACTATTCCACATCCCAAAATGGTATCAATCTGAACTTTTTTCTTTCCGTTCTTCCACGCTATTCTTCTTCTTCTCCCAACACAAAACTAATATCCGTTCTTTACAGATTTAAACACTCTAGCCATTAATAATTATAACCATTTGGTGCCCACAACACGCTTCAGTTAGGTAAAATTGTAGTGGGTAACATCACAGTGCCGGGTAGATGAAGCTAACGGCCGAAAGGCAAAGAAAATCTTTCCCAGAATGAATGGGCTGCGAACCATTCCACAGAATGCTTTGTCGGTCAGATTTCGTGAGTTGTCTCCAGCCTCAGCCTCAACATCAGCCTGCGCTCATTTGCAAGGTAAGAGCAGGTAAAACACATGATGTACTGTTAACTATTTCGAGGCAATGGTTCACCCAGACGCAAGAAGAAGAATGAGGTTCCTGATTTCAGTCGACCTCTTGTTGCCTGGCTTCAACTTTTACATCAGATTATATAACTGGTCCCCATAGGTCTGCAAAAAGTACTCATCTAGAAAGGTGTGGTTGGCAATTACGAAAATGGACAAACACCCGAAAATTCGCACCGCTATCCATCCTAAAAGAAACATACTGATAGTCGGTAAAGCGAAGTATATTATGAACAGTGGGTGCTGTTATAAATAATTTTGATGGGCAAGTTTCGTCTCAATGCTGGGTCTGCCTCCTCCCAACTAATTTCAGCCTTTAAGATGGAACCCGATGGAGAGTGCCCCCAGTCCATCTGGGTCGGTCCCTTGCCTACATACATTATGTCCATCCCCAATAATTTCCAGAAATCAACAACCGTGATGAGCGAATGCTTTGAGACGTAATGTGAATTTCGTGATAGCGAAAGCTGACTGTATTTGTCCTTGTTTATCACAATCCGAAATGGTGAGCATAACCATAATACTCATACGCAAAATACTTTTAGTCAAGTCGAGGAGACATACAAGTCAAGGAGACGTCATAAGCACACACAGCAAGTACGATGTCGATACATCCTTGGAAAGGATGTCTATTCAGTGCATATTCCACCATATTTCACGAATAACTTGTCACTGGGCTATAGTCCACCCTCCGGTCGCGCAAATGATCATATGGCTATGGAGCGGGGGGTATCGTGGTCTATGGTAGTCTTCGGCACCGGGGTAGCCCTCGGCTGATGTAGTAAGTGAATGAAAAGTATTATGGCGCGATTTCATGTTCATTTAGTGTGTATTTCTGAGCAATGTTACTGTGTGCATTTTCTGTCGATATTCATGGTTCTTATTATCAATAGTGAGATATTTGGCGCTTGAATGACGAGTAGCTTGGTATAAGGATATCGAAAAGACATCGGAAGCGATGTAAGAAAAATGCGAGGCGTCAATTTTAGCCAAACTGTAGGAATTTGAGAACAGCGACAGTCTAAAAGTGTAGATTGCATGGGTGGGATTCGCTTGAGCTATCCAGTTTTTTAATTGGCCCAATATATTCCGACATCACATGGGGCGGGACCCCCCCCCCCCCCCCCACACACACACACACACAGATACAGGCCTAAACGAGCCTTATCGTAATAGGGTTGAGGGTTCCCGGGAAGCAATCCAACAAGCGGACTCAGTCATTCGCACATTTCGAAGGACACGTAGCCACGAGTGAAATATTTACACTGCCATGCTCGCTAAAATTGCAGAATAGTTCAACTAACTAATATGACGGTATGTCGTAGGCAAATAGTCCGCATTATTGTGCTAAAAACCTGTTTTAGCCGTAATATGGTGCGAAAATACGGCAGCAACCGAAATTCGGGTGATGCCCTTTTAACTGAGCCAGACCATCGTGATCCATGGATAAAGCATTCGGAAGTCAGAAAAGCATTAAGTTTAGGTCATTTGTGTGTTTGGTCTGGAAAAACACATTCACGACGTTAAAAAAAACACTTAGGTTAGGGCATGTGTATGCATAGGCTACAGGAACAAAGACTCTGTCCGTATGACGTTAATTCCGTACTACATCAATGAAACAGCTGGGTAGAACGCTACTTCTGATCACCATGATCACAAACACAGACATATTACGACATATCAACATGCGACACCCCAATACATACATCATATACAAATACTGAAGGTGCAAGCAACAGTTCGCCGCGAGCCAAGGTCAACATGCGAAAAATCAACTCGGCACTCACGCGTGTCTCTGATAAAGCTGCAGCGCGGACAATCCCCACCATCCGTATGTGCTATACCGCAAACAGTACCACTGTCTTCTGCAAATACCGCAGAAAACGAACGCGATCAACCAAGACGACGGTGCCATAGCCGCAGTCAAAACAGCGACACGCCTGCACACCGGGCCACGAGCATCAAAGGCCAAACATTGCGCGTCGTTTAGTTCAAAGCAGTATGTCCAAATTCATGTCCGATTGAAGTTTGTTTGTTGGGTGGTTCTCGGCGCACTTTATGCACGATTACGGCTAATGGCGCCGCCCACACTGTTTCGCCGGTGGGCCACGAGATTGGGAAATGTCACGAGTGGTTTGAATGTTGAACCCGGGACCTTCGGTGCCCAGAGCTAAACACCTTAACCCCAATCAGCCATCTCCGCCCGAGAGATTGGCGACGCTACATGACTCAACGGTCAGTGTCTTAAAACCAACAACCAACCAAGCGTGAGGCGTTTCCACATTATGGGAGAACAGCAGTGTTCCGACAGCTACCGCAGACTCCACGGCCACTCTCCAAGTGCGAGGAGTTTCCCATCCTGCTGGAACCGGGCTTAATGCAGGTCCACGGAGCAACCCTTCTGCACTTGGCTGCAGAAGCGCCTCAGTACTTTTGTTTGCCGTTTTTAGCACGGTCGCCGTGAATCTGTCTGGATGGTCCAAGACGATGCCTACGATGCCATTCGCGCGCAATGCGTACCGGCAGCCTGAACTTCACGCTGTGTGACAGCTGGCCAGGCAGCTCGCTACCTTCACGCTGCGCGGCAGTTGCTCGAACAGCTTCAGGCCTCAGGCCTCGAACAGCCTTCACACTGTGAGGCAGTCACCGAGGAAGTCTCAGGCAGCTACCTTGTGTATTTATTGGGTGGTTCGCGACGCACTTTATGCACATTCACGGCTAATGGCACCGCCAACACTGTTTCGACGACGGGTCGCGTGATTGGGACATGTCCCGAGCGGCGCGAGTGTCGAACCCGGGATCTTTGGTACCCAGAGCCCAGCACCTTAACCACCCGGCCATCCTCAGGCAGCTGCCTTCATACTGTGAGGCAGTCACTCAGGAAGCTTCAGGCAGCCATCTTCAAACTGTGCGGCAGCTGCCTGAAGCTGTTCGGGCCACTGCCGCGCAGCGTGAAGGTAGCGAGCTGCCTGGCCAGCTGTCGCACAGCGTGAAGTTCAGGCGGCCGGTACGCATTGCGCACGAACGACATCGTAGGCATCGTCTTGGACCATCCAGACGGAACCACAGCAACCATGATAAAACTGCAACAAGAGCATTGAGGCGCTTCCGGAGCCAAGTGCGGAAGGGTTGCTCTGCAGACCTGGATTGAGCGTGGCAGCTGTCCAGACAGCTTCAGGCAACTACCTTCACCCTGTGCGCCAGCTGCCCAGACAGCTTCAGGCTGTGTGGCAGCTGCGGCAGTTGGGGACGATGCCGAACTGTTAACACACTGTCGGCAGGTCCAGAGAAGGGGTATTGACGGCACGCGAACGCCAAGTCCCCGATCCGAAAACGGCGCCTCAATGATCGGGAAGACGGCGCTCCACTGCGAAGGTTTTACCGCTGCATCTCGAACAGAATGCGTCCCTCTGGATGGCTCCAGTGTGGCCTGTGACCGAACCGTTCAGTGGGAGGTACTCGTCTCAGCAGGGTTTGAAAAAATGGGCTGCTCCTGGATTCTTGCCATGCATAACATTATCCTCTCCACAAAAATAGCATTTCGTCTTTTACATTTGGTGCTTTAATGGTGCTGTTCGGCAATGAGTTGCTTTATGATAAAGTGCTCAGGATTCACTGGGAACTGCAAAGTGGGATTCTGATATCACAGGTGTGAAGGAAAATAACACAAAAATTTTACAGCAAGAGGAAACCAATTAGATCGGATTGTTTTATAAAAACATTTCCATTAGTTTTCCCACTGTTTAAGAATTACAGATTCTACCTTCTGCGGTTTATGGTAGTGGCAGTATTCGTGGGAAAATGACGAGGTGCAAGGGACATGACGCTTCACAAATAAAAATTTGCTGTACATTGATGTAAAATATTCAGAATGTGTTGGATAGCATGCAACATCATATCCATCCATAATACTTCGATGAACGTTCCATTCAGTAATGTGTCGTTATGTTCCATCGATGTCGATCGATGAGGTCATTGTGTGGGACATGGAACTATAACTACCGACGAAGTTAGTTAGTTATAAGGGCTTTAGGGCGCATCGACTACCTTGGTCATGTAGCGCACATAACTACCGACGAACATAGCACTAAAACAAAAATATAAAATTTACTCACAAGAAAAGCCATAGCTTATGGCTATGACTTCCATAGCCATGAGCATTTTATATCCATTCTCGAACACCAATTTCGGCGTGAGATATTCAATTCCTGCTCTTACCTTTCACCAACTCCCGGTGTTCGTTGTCAATTATCCCATTTTTCTTGAAACGTTCTTATCAAGTGAGATAAGAAATAAAAGATAAATTACTTCCGTAAAAATTCCACGCCGTCTTCAAGGTGCCACTTCAATTCTTATCTCACTTGAATGTGTCACCTAGGTGACACATTCAAAGTGATGTGTCACCTAGGTGTCCGAAAGTATATCCCACCATCTGTCGACACACCTCAAGTTGCATCCTTGCTTCATATCCCCTCGCCAAATGACGATAACGGCGGGACGACCAGTCTAGGGGCAGGTTACCCGTCCCACGAACGAAAGATTGTGGGTTCGAGTCTCACCTGTCGTTACTCTTACCCCGAGACCAATCGGCGTGAGAGATCGGCGACACTACATGACTCGACGGTCGACGTGTGGTAAAACCAACAACCACCAATGTCAACAACGGTAACAAATGCGGCTGCAAAGGGTGCGTGGCAGCAGAGCTGAAACCAGCAGACAACAAACCGGAACAGGATTAATGTCTCAGGGAAGGGTTGCCGTTCCAACAGTCGCTGTCGGTATATATCGGAAGTCCGAAACCTGTCATTGTGGGGTGTATTATACGTGAGCGAACGGTCCGAAGTGTACTCATTCATGTGCCCCGTTTACATGAGCAGGTAAGTCGCAACCGAAAATTTCCGATCTGCTCGATTCGCAAAAGTTCCGATCGCGCGGCCCGTTTACAAGAGCAAAGCAGGCACCTAATCGGATTGATACGATTTGACGGCTGACGGGATGTGGTGAAAAGTTCCGAATATTTGGCGCATTTTTGCACTTCTGACGCCCCTGCTTCGAGCAATGGCGTACGCAGACACAATGTATCATCAAATATCCGTGTAGTTTGAGGTTGTTGGGCAGATATATAGGGAATCTGGGAATTCGAAGGATTCACGGAGCCGATGACACGTTGTCGATGACAACATAGCCGTTTCTTCTTCGTGAATCCAGCGGTGCATTGTTTCCAGGCCAGAATATATTATATGGCATAGGTTCCAGACAATGTAATGGTGCATTGCTCCAGACTGTGCAATCGTCAAATGAACAGGGTAAACCAGGTTCACTACGCAATCCAAGAGATAGATCAGCAAAGCACAAGCGCTGTCACAAATCCGCAAGTTGAGCACTCCGCTAAATCGTAGAACTGACGGATGGGGCAGGCATTAATAACGTAACGTCTCAGCGCTAATTTCAGCTGTTACATGTCTGATTTTTGTATTTCATGACTAGGTTTGCAATTGTAATAAAAAACAAGACGTGTTTTTCATAACATATTTTTTAAACATATTTTTCATATTTTTCATGTACTGAAAACGTAGCAAATAATAGCATCAAGATGTATCATGGCCCTTGCGCCGTGCCGTTACTCGTTAATGGTTGGCGCTAATCGCAAACTTCCACTTACCGAAGCGTAAATTTGTGTTAAGATATTCGCATATTTTGCCACGCCAAAGCCCGTTTACAAGAGCATTATTTTCGCAAGTTTTCCTAATCGCAACGTATTCGGAAGTTTTCCTCCTCATGTAAACGGGGTAATGGATGCAACTGACCAACGCGCAGCCATGCATGAGAGGATGACGCGAATTGTGGAATCCCACTTGGGTTCGGAAAGGTTAAGTGATTGCACCGAGCCATGCTTCAAAATATATTATTTGTATGTTATTGAATCGCTCTTTAGCATACTACATTTTATGGGTTTTTTCAGTCAGGGTGGTTGTCGCTTCAAATCATTGCCAAAAGCGGCGGAACGGGGAGGGGACACCGGGCAAGGTACTCTCCATTAATTTTGTTAATAGCATTGACTTTATAGCATTGACTACAAAAGATCGACCAAGGAAATTGTCCAGTATCCTTACTTCACTTAAATTCAAACTTTCAGGCGCCTACGGTCGCTACATCTAGACTCCAAGTTTGGTTATTGGTTTTACGACACGTCGACAGTTGAGACATGTAGCGTCGCCAATATTTCACGACGATTGGTCGCCGGCGAAGAGTAGCGACAGGTGAGGCTCGAACCCACACTCTTTCGATTGTGAGATGGGCAACTTGTCCCTAGACTACTTGTCTCTGACTCAGAGTCCAAGACATGGTAGTGTGGGAAAGCATGCAAAGCTATGACTATAGTTAGCATGGCACAGTTGAGGGATATCCATTTTAATTTCGAGATGGCATCACATATTTTCGAACTAACGTTACATGGGAAAGCATTCACAAAATGCTGGAGCAAGGATCACTACGTGGTTATGTTATGTAGAAGACACATGCAGGGTCAACAGATACAGAGAAAGACTGAGTATGCCTTGGATCTGGAAATGTTTAGAACTTGTGACAAATTCCAATGAGGTTGAATGCATTCCTTAGTTCACCTGAAGAAATTTACTCCAGCTTCTCCGATGAAATGTCGGAGTGGGTGTTCGCACAGAGTAGCATCAGTTGTAAATGATATGTAGAGAACATGATGCACCGGAAAAAATTAGACACTTTCGATATTTTTAAGAAAATGCCTATGAAGACAACAAACCTCATTTTACAATCAAAGACAAGTGCATCTGCACAGTACAAACCCATGAGCTGAAAACTAACTGAAATAAGGGGAGCTTCCTTGCATGAATCCCGGAACGGAAATAGCTGGTGGGGACGCGAAAAGGTGGCGTATACATAAAACAACCCATTCGGTCGCTAACAGCCGTGGTGAGTCACTTCCCCCGAACCCGCAGTGCTGCCACCACTCCCAACGCCACCAAAACCCGACGCGGCACGAGTGCTGTTACGGTGCCGCTTTCCTGCGCGTCTCCCGTGTGAGCTAGGAGGGGGAGACGATGACACCAGCTCCCGACCACCGCCGTCGAGTGGAAGTGAGGAATAGGACTGGCATGCACTAGGCAGTAATAGTGTGGGGCCAAGGAGCCTACCTTGGTGTGAGATATAGAAACGGGCACAGGATGTCGAAATTTGCCACGGAACTATTGTCAATTCAAATGCTTTTGATGTCTTTCAGACTTAAATTTGAGCCAATGGTGCAGGCCACTTGTATGACCGTACATTTATAATTTGCTTTGGGATTCTTAAGTTAGGAAGAGCTATATTCGGGACAGGGAGAAAATTATATATGCTATAAACTGGTACCGGAAGCCATATCATATCATAATTAATCCCTTTGCCCGAAATTGCGTTGCGAAATGTTCGTGTATCAGTATTCCATATTAGGAGTATTAACATGATACTCATAAGCATGATACTTTTAGAAAGGAGACACAAGTACTTCACAAGCACGCATCATGGAGCAGGATGTTGACACTTCTTCGAGAAGGATGTCGATTGGGTGTTCAGAAAGTGGCAATTTCCACCCTATTTCACGAAAAACTTATCACTGGGAATAGGACAAGTGAAGGCTGGCATGCACCAAGCAGTAATAGTGTGGGGCCGAGGAGCCTACCTTGGTGAACTCCGTCGTCGCCTGTTGGTTGAGACGGTCCCGCCAGTCGGAGTGCTGCCAAAGAATGACAGACATCAATGTCACTGACATGGCAATGAAAGACGAAACTGCGAGAACAATAGACCAGTCGTTGTATCATCTGTTTCAGTGTGGCAGATTGAGGTATCTCATGGGGTGAATCCACTCCAACTGGCGACGTGGAATCTGCACAATGCAGGCATTGCACTATCATACATCAGCAGATAATCTGTGCCAGCAGCTTAAAAACAAAATGTTAACGGCCCCCGCTAACCAAGCGTGCTTCTAGAGTGGTGTGTGGGACGGTTGTACTCTTCACCGCAGACGGTGGTGCGCCACACTCACTGATCAGCAGATGACAGTGCACTACACTCACTGATCAGCAGATGACAGTGCACTGCACTCACTGATCAGCAGATGACAGTGCACCACACTCACTGATCAGCAGATGACAGTGCACTACACTCCCTGATCAGCAGATGACAGTGCACTACACTCCCTGATCAGCAGACGACAGTGCACTACACTCACTGATCAGCAGATGACAGTGCACTACACTCACTGATCAGCAGATGCCAGTGCACTACACTCACTGATCAGCAGATGCCAGTGCACTGCAGTCACTGATCAGCAGATGACAGTGCACTGCAGTCACTGATCAGCAGATGGCAGTGCGTCACTCCCTGATCAGCAGACGGTGGTGCGCCACACTCACTGATCAGCAGATGACAGTGCACTACACTGATCAGCAGACCATCACTGATCAGCAGATGACAGTGCACTACACTCCCTGATCAGCAGACGGCGGTGCGCCACACTCACTGATCACCAGATGGCAGTGCGCCACAATCACTGATCAGCAGATGCACAGACCACCGGACGGCGGTGCGCCACAGTCACTGACCACCGGACGGCGGTGCGCCACAGTCACTGATCCACCAGACGGCGGTGCGCCACAGTCACTGACAGGCGGTGCACAGTCACTGACCACCGGATGGCGGTGCGCCACAGTCACTGACCACCAGACGGCGGTGCGCCACACTCACCAGCCGAGTGGTTGACGTCGAGCGCGGCCCGGTCGTGGCCGTCGTGGTCGAGTCGGGCCATGGCCGGCGGGTGGACGGCGCCGTAGCCGCCCTCGTACTCGGCCACGTAGCCCAGCGTGGCGTCCAGGCTGACGTCGTCGCTGGTCAGGTCCACCTCGGTCTTCTCGACCTTGACCTGGACGGCGAGCGGTGAGCGCGCCGCCGGCGGCTGCGACAGCGACAGCGGCAGGGGCGGCTCCGGCGGCGTCTGCGGGCCGCCGTCCGCCGGCGGTGGTGTCGGCGCCGGCTGTGGAGGCGGCGGACCCCGCTCGCGCAGGCCTGCCGGGGCGGCCGGCGGCGGCGCGTCTCGCCGCGCGGTGGCCGGCGCCGGCGGGGAGCCAGAGTTGGAGCGGCGCCGTCGCTTGGCCAGCGGCGAGCCGGGCACCTCCTGGCCGCCGGCGGACTCTGGCGGCACGCCGCCCGACCGCGTCTGTCGCCGGAACAATTTATCAATTATTCGTGAAATAGGGTGGAATATACCACTTTCTGAACGCACAATCGACATCCTCAGTCTAAAAGCATCGACATCCTGCTTCTCGATGCGTGCTTATGAGTTCTTCGTGTCTCCTTTCTAACAGTACCTCGTTAGTTAGTTATTGGAGTTTAAGGGCGCATCGACTGCGTCGGTCATGCAGCGCCCACTAACAGTACCTCGTTTATAAGTATCACGATCATGCCTTCGATAAGGGATGGTGATACACGAACAGACCGACGGGTGTCACGACGGCCACGGTCAGCCACGCCCCCCGCGTGGCAAAACGCCTCGAAGAAGAATCTCGTGTTACTTTACGATGCATTCAACCGCTAGGTCATGTAGCGTCGCCAACGTCTCGCGCCGATTGGTCGCGGGTGGACTTGGTAAATGCCGTCGGTTGCGAAATTCGAACCCACAATCTTACGATCAAGAGTGTGACACTATCGACTGCGCTACCTCGGTCCCGGCAAAACGTCCCACCACTCGTGAGGCACACATGGGCGTTATTTTGAGCCGCTGAAATGCGCATCATCCGGCTGAAAGCCCACGAGGACAACTTCTGTGGGATATATTATCACCACGACAATGTGTGTCGCAGTCCGGCGAGCGCCGCCGGCGGCTGCGACAGCGACAGCGGCAGGGGCGGCTCCGGCGGCGTCTGCGGGCCGCCGTCCGCCGGCGGGGGTGTCGGCGCCGGCTGTGGAGGCGGCGGCGGCGGACCGCGCTCGCGCAGGCCTGCCGGGCCGGCCGGCGGCGGCGCGTCTCGCCGTGCGGTGGCCGGCGCCGGCGGGGAGCCAGAGTTGGAGCGGCGCCGTCGCTTGGCCAGCGGCGAACCGGGCACCTCTTGGCCGCCGGCGGACTCTGGCGGCACGCCGCCCGACCGCGTCTGTCGCCGGAACAATTTATCAATTATTCGTGAAATAGGGTGGAATATACCACTTTCTGAACGCACAATCGACATCCTCAGTCTAAAAGCATCGACATCCTGCTTCTCGATGCGTGCTTATGAGTTCTTCGTGTCTCCTTTCTAGCAGTACCTCGTTAGTTAGTTATTGGAGTTTAAGGGCGCATCGACTGCGTCGGTCATGCAGCGCCCACTAAGAGTACCTCGTTTATAAGTATCACGATCATGCCTTCGATAAGGGACGGTGATACACGAACAGACCGACGGGTGTCACGACGGCCACGGTCAGCCACGCCCCCGGCGTGGCAAAACGCCTCGAAGAAGAATCTCGGGTTACTTTACGATGCATTCAACCGCTAGGTCATGTAGCGTCGCCAACGTCTCGCGCCGATTGGTCGCGGGTGGATCTTGGAAAATGCCGTAGGTTGTGAAATTCGAACCCACAATCCTACGATCAAGAGTGTGACACTATCGACTGCGCTACCTCGGTCCCGGCAAAACGTCCCACCACTCGTGAGGCACACATGGGAGCTATTTTGAGCCGCTGAAATGCGCATCATCCGGCTGAAAGCCCACGAGAACAACTTCTGTGGGATATATTATCACCACAACGATGTGTGTCGCAGTCCTGGTGGTAGCTACTGGTACTGGTGGCTACTGGTTGGTTAATTAGCTATTGTGTTAGTTAGTTATTTGGGTTTTAGGGTGCATAATTAGCTATTGTGGTTTGGGGTGCACCGACTGCATAGGGCCACATAGCGCCCATAACTCAATGGTGGGCTATTGTTGTTTATTGTTTATTGGTTGGTTCACGACACACTTTATGCACATTCACGGCTAATGGCGCCGCCCACACTGTTTCGCCGGTGGGCCGCGGGATTGGGAAATGTCCTGAGTGGCGCTAGAGTCGAACCCGGGACTTTTGGTACCCATAGCCCGACAGCTTAACCACTCGGCCATCCCCGCCCCTGGTGTCCTATTGGAAATAGTTTGGAAACGATCGGGCCTGAACAGCCGACTCTAAATTCCCACCACTCCACCCCTACCTTCCTCCCACACTGATTGCTATGCTGCTGGGAAATATAAACATAAACACGTGGTAGGTGGCAACACGTAGTTTTGTACTTCGACCTACTAACGAAAATTTGGTCTTCCATGTCAGGTGGTGGTGGTGGTGGATTTGTGCTTTCGGGCGCGTCGACCGCACTGGTCATTTTGCGCCCATTGTTGTTGTTTGTTTGTTATTGGCTTTACGGCACATCGACCGTTGAGTCATGTAGCGTCGCCAATCTCTCACGCCGATTGGTCGCGGGCGACGAGTAGCGACAAGTCAGACTCGAACTCACAACCTTTCGATTGTGAGGCGAGCAACTTACCCCTAGGCCACTCGTCCCCATTTTTTCCCCGCCCATTCCACGTCAGGTGAAAGGATGAAAGCTTGGGTGCTTTGTGGTCACTCGATGGCCTGCGCAGGTCTCGGTTCCTTACCTTGAAATAAATGGGATTTCGTGGTGTAATATAAACGGAATGCATTCTGTAGACATCCGAGAGCACGTACCACGGTCAATGTCATTGTTTCGTGACCAATGTCAAAATGCAGGACATCAGATATGAAACGGTATATCCATCGGGTACTGCATTAATCCATGATACCATGCCATACATCGCGAGCTTACTCCTGTCACCTATGTCACTGCTCACTGATGCCAGCTGGTACTGAAATGCTGTTCCTCACCATTAGCTTCACTGAGGACGACAACCTGGGCTACAACACTTTGTCTGGCTTTAATACATACTCACTCAGGACCCAGGAATGAGTTTCAACATCCCACATGTTGTTCGCTTCCCCTGAGGACGCAGAACTCGACTACAATACTCCTGACTGCAATACTTGACTACAATACACCTGACTACAATACTCCTGACTATAATACACCTGACTACAATACTCCTGACTATAATTATCCTGACTATAATACTCCTGACTATAATACTCCCGACTACAATACCCCTGACTACAATACTCCTGACTGCAATACACCTGACTACAATACTCCCGACTGCAATACTCTTGACTACAATACACCGGACTACAATACACCTGACTACAATACTCCTGACCGCAATACTCCTGACTACAATACACCTGACTACAATACACCTGACTGAAATACACCTGTCTACAATACTCCTGACTACAATACTTGACTGCAATACTCCTGACTACAATACTTGACTGCAATACTCCCGGATACAATACTGCAGACTACAATACTCCTGAAGACAATACTTGACTACAATACTCATACAATACTCCACCTGGTCATCTCTCCACTGAGGCTGAGAATGCAGGCTTCAACACCTCACCTGGTCTTCATCGCCGCTGAGGCCGCGGATCTGCAGCATCTCGGCCGTCTTGATGAAGCTGGCCAGCTGACTCTGCGCCACGTTCACGCTGCCCTTGTACATGAACTCGATGATGGCGTGCAGGTCGGCCGCCGACGTGTCCTTCAGGAAGATCACCATCTGCTGGCACTGGTTCTCCTGACGGGCACCCGATACCAAGTGTAGCAGTCTGCCTGAATTTCGATTGCACTGGATTGGATCGTGGCTTTACGACGCACTCAACAGCCGAAGCCATATTGTGTCCGATGACCAACAGTCATATTCTTCAAAGCAAATCCTAATGTGCTTTCAACTACCTCTCACTCTGTCAAAACTTACAAAGATAGTTCACTTTAAAACGATAAAATGGGGTGTCTGGAATGATGGCTTTGTAAGCTATAATATACAGCTAGTTATTGTAGCTTAGGGGTCCATCAACTGAGAAGGTCATATAGAGCCCATCTAAAATATATACCTCTCAGATAATGAAGTGCATATTCTGTGACTAGAAGGTACATTGCTGCCATGCTGCCAGCAGGACAACATTGCTATTGCTGGACCAGCTACCAAGTAGATTGGTCTTTCACTATTTATGGAACATGTTTGGGTGCCTGCAAAAAAAACTTGCTTTGTATGATGGCTGATGCTTTGCAAAAGGTCATTCTCACAGAATTCCCACTGTAAAACACTAATAACTAGTTCATTTGACATCTGATATTAAATTAGAACATAGTAGTCACATCTGGCAACTTCCTTTCACCTTCAGGAGATCGCTGAAGTACAGACTACAAGCCAACAGCATCATTCTGTGTGCCCTCACCCACTGACCCTCACAGCACAGAGTGGTGTCCACTAGCTCCTTACCTTGGTGGTTGTTGGTTTCATGACACATCAACAGTTTAGTCATGTAGTGTTTCCAATTGGTCAGGTGAAGAGTAGCAACAGGTGAGACTCAAACACTCAATCTTTTGATCATGAGATGGGTGTGTGTGTGATTGTGGTTTTAGGGTGCATCGACCATGGTTGGTCATTTAGCGCCCAATCATGAGATGGGTAACTTATCCCTAGACTACTTGTCTCCTGCAGCTCCTTACCTTGAGGAGATCCCTGAAGTATGGACTGCAGGCCGACAGCATCATCCTGTGTGCCTTCACCCGCTGACCCTCACAGCACAGTGTGATGTCCACCAGCTCCTCGTCTTGCCGCAGGTGGTCGAACAGTGATGTCACACTGCTCTGGAAGCCATCCCACTTGAGACAGAACTTCTGTGCATCCATATTCTGTAAATCACAGGATACATCAGCAGTTAGGAAAAACTACCCTCACGTTGATATTTCACTCAGTAAACATGCTGTTCTTCCACACATTATCTCCTTCCCAGTTGACAATAGTATCATGTTGTTTAGTATTTATTATTTATTCATCAAAGTAAGAAGGAAATACTTGATTAAATACCATGATGGTTGCTTGATCATGCAATCATGCAGCCTGTCCATTCCTATCTCCAGAGACAAGTGGGAAGATAAACAGATGGTCTTAATCTTAATGTCCACACAGCTTGGTGGAATGTGGCCCAGTTTCCTCAACTGTTGCGGCACTCATCATTATGGTCAGGCTATCAGAGGTGGATCCAGGAATTGTCATGGGGAACTTGGCTGGAGAGTGCAATTCTTCACATGGTTGGTTGGTTATTTTGGCTTACGGGTGCATCAACTGCTTCAGTCATACAGTGCCTATAATTCTTCACATGTGTGCCACTATAAGAGTACATGCAGGGCACCTACAGCAGGAAAATTCAAGGGGTGGGTGAAATCAGCCTTTCTGGAAGGATGCCTTTTCCTCTTGGATAAATTTCCCTAGCTGAAAAACTTGAGAGTAGGGGTGGACTTCAGCCCTCTCTATCCTTCCAAGGCGGTGCATTTTCCTCTCAGATGGGGCACCAACTTTCATGGGTGGTGGAGGGGCAGTTATAAATTATTCACGAAATAGGGTGGAAATTACCACTTTCTGAACACTCAATCGACATCCTTCACCGAGAAGTATCGACATCCTGTTCCTTGATAAATACTTATGAGGTCTTCATGTCTCCTTTCTGACAGTATCTCATTTATAAGTAGCATTATCTCATGTGCATTCTCTCGACAAGGAATGGTGGTACACGAAAATTTAGCAATGCAATTTCAGGTAAAGGAATTACCTAGAATGTGATATGGCATGCAATACCAGATTATAATCATAGTTATTATTCTCCCTATTTCGACTATAACTCTTCTTAATTTGTCAATATCAAAACAAATGATAAAGGTGCCAGCATTTACACCTATACCATTGGATGAAATTTGAGTTTGAAGAGATCAAAAGCATTTTAAAGGGCACTAATTCCATGGCAAATTTTGACATCCTACTGTGCTCGTTTCGACATCTCACACCTAACGAAAAACCAATATTTTAACCCTTTGGAGGGGTCAGGTATCACATGTCCCTAGTGCCTCCTTGCATCTGCATTTGTAAGCTCAAAAATGAATAAATCACAAATGATACCATACAGAACCAACCAATTATTGACTTCTTTGGCTTTACAGGCTTTGGCTGGCATTATTTACTTTATTGATGGTACAGTGCCATCAAACCGATTCTGGAGCAAACTGAGTCAAAAGCTTATAGTCTGTATACTGAGCATGTGCAACTATGCATACTGGTTCAGCCCATATGTATGTTAACTACAAACTGTCTTATTTATGCTGCTTTTATCAGAAGCAAAATCATCCAGAACAATCTGCTACATCATCAAATCATTCCAATGTTGTCAGTACTGTTTCCAATTGCACTTGCAAAAGGCTTAGCTTGTCCAAATTCAGCTCTGCTCAATACTTAGGGACTAAAAATTAACTTTTTCATATTATACTGTTGTAAGGTATTCACAAGACCAACTTTACACATATTTCATTTCCCAACAGAGAACAAGTGTGGTAGGTTTTGTTAGGTTAGTTTAGGAAGTTAAAACACTTTCATTTCAGGTTTTAAAAATGCAATTTTGTTTATTCCAAAGTGGGTTGTTCAGATTAGATTGGAGTGGGTTAGGTTTTATGTAAGTTTTTTAATTTTAGAAAATAAATTGAAAATTTGCACTTTTGGGGATTTGTTGTTCCCAAACAGAGGTCAGCCTAGGATAGATTGGGATGTGTTGCATTTTATTTTAGTTTAAATATTGCTTTTCATGTTATGTTGCCCAGCTCAAAGGCATCTCCCCCCTGGTATGGTTTCGTTTGAAACATAAATTTAAGCATTTGCATGTAAAATGAGTGACTAATCATCTTACCACCATACCACATTCATAAACATCATACTGGAACGATGGGTTCAAAGAATTCATGACACCCTAAAACACAAATTCACCACATTTTCAATGCAGAGGGCTGCTGAATTTACTTCAATTTCTTCTTTATCACATCTGAGAAATGGCAGGAAATTGAACTACCATCGAACTACTTTCGAACTACCATCAGCGAAAACATCACAAACCCACCGTAAATTGTAAAGACTGAGTCATACGCTCCCAATCTAATTCAACCGTATCCCCTTCAGTGCACACGTTTTTTGTGAACTCCAAGATGGCGAATACCATTGGAAGCCATATGGCACAACGGTAACGTAGAGAGACTCCTTCACATTTGAACCTAAACCTTTGCGGCCTGTCTAAGTAAGATTGCTCGGGCGATTCAACATGTCTTGATTTTGCATGATCCGGCATCCGAAGGCTTTACGCAGTTCAACATCCCTAGTCTTCACGTGATTTACTATTTGTAAGCTAAATTAGGAAAATACGCATGATTCGAATTGGTTGGACTTGGAGCGAAAATCCATACGCCTGGCTTCGAGAGACCAATTAAGGAAATCTGTTTGGAAAACCTGGCTAGATTTCAGCAGCTATCATTCGTCGGGTCTGCTTAAAACAATATTTGTGTGATAAATGTATTTAGTCATAGAGAAAGTGCCAGTTTGCTGTAAAATACAACGGACCAAATCGACCGCTTTTCGGTGCCATGTTTCCTTTTTCTAAGCCCCATCCTCTACCTCGCATCAGTTCCTAGGTTGGATATGCCACGCCGCTAAAATGATGCATCGTTTGTTATAGTATTCAAATCTGAAGTCTTTTCATTATCCGACACTAAAAAAAAAGCAAAGGTCAACGAAATGGTATCTGTAAACAAGCAATTGTGCGGCATATTTCCCGCATTTGCTGCATTCACTCATTCACGCCGCATAGGTGATGCCACAGAGCATAGGGTGCAGGTGTGTTCGATATTTATTTCAATTACAAGGTAAGGAGCTAAGTTGTTACTGACGTGCTGTTGCCATGCACTTGTTCATGTCATGTTTTCCTATGACAAATGTTGTCAGTACATTATGCCCGGTTTTATAGGGAAAATTATTAAATCCACTGTACTTGGTAAATGCATAAGGTACCCCCAGGCCAGCTTGTCCCATATCGTTTTGTGGTGCTGGTGTCTTTTGAAAGAATTTAATATTTATTTATTTGGGAAATGATGACCTTTCAAAATATAAGCAATTCAAATTGGAGTGCCTATATTTCAACATGTAAGAGGCACCTACCTGGTACCTACCTACCTACCTAGGTAGATGAGGTTGGGGGAGTGGGGGTATCTGAACATGTTCTGTTTCCTGAACACATATTTGTACTTCTCCTGCATCACATTCAGCCCATAAATAACATAAAGATGGAGGTTTTCATAAATGATGGACCTTTCTCTACCAAAGGCTGAAGGACTGATTGCAAATTTTACAGATACTGTGTACAGAGCTAGTCTCCTGATACCATTTTTAACCTCCCAAGGGCAATTGGCACAAGAAAACCATAAAGAAATGACCTCATATATTTTTTTATAATTACAAGAGTATTTTTAGCAGCTACTAATAAGCAGTACCACAACAGCTATAGTGAGGTAATCATTTCATACCATATTGTTTTAGCATTCTTTCGTATGCATTGTTTTTTCGAATTATTCAATTTTACCTCCATAAAGTATTCAGTGTGGAATTCTGTTAGGATATTTGTAGGTTGGAAAATTGTGCAGAAAAATCTGATTTTCTATGTTTCTTTTCTCCAGAAACATCAGGCTGTCAGGTTAGGTTGGGTTAGTTTTTACCATAGGTTCTTTTTAGATGTTTGGCATTTGTCCAATAAAGCTGTTTTAACATGTTTGTATTATAATTTATTTCTTAATTGTGTCATAAGGCTAGGTTCTTTTCATCATCATGCATTATTATTTTCTTCAAGATATTTTATGTGCTGTGTTGACCAACTGCAAAACTCCAAGCCTGTTTGGTGCTGTTTTGGTTATTAACTAAACAGTAAGCATTTTTAGAGGATGTGAGTGGTCACATCATCTTAATCCTGTTCATAAACATAGCATTTGGGAGGAATTATAAAATGCCTAAAATTGAGGTGACATTCCTACACTTGACCATGACATTTTATGCTTTTCTGTATATGCTGACTATGTCAGTAAGAAGAATGGGACATTGAATGTTGTGGAAGTGAAGTATTGGGTGCCAAATGCTCCATCATGGTTGATATTACCTAAAGCCCAATTATACACATGAAGAGCCATGATTAATTTGAGACCTTCCTGGGTAACATTCTGTGGGAAAAGTCTGGTTTAGATGCATGTCAAAGGTGGGCAGTCACAAAAGGTATACTGTTTGAAGGACAGGATAGGTACATTCCCAACATGCAATTTAAGATAAACAAGGTTGCATGCCATATGAAGCAAAGGAGAAAAATTGCTTGTGTATTGGAATAGCAACAAAAGTAAATTTGTATTACCTCATATCTGGGACCAACCTTGGAGTACACAAAGTGGCCAGGAGCAAAGTTAGGAAATGTGTTATTGTATCTTATTCACTGACTAATATGCTAAATATGAATTCCAAAAGTGTATAGCTTCTACAAATGTAAAGTATAACACATAGTGTGTGGCCACTGCAGATAGGTGCTGAAACATTTGTATTGTTTTATTTAAGACACTCAAGTACCTACATCTGCTAACAATAGATGGATGAATTGATGTTACACTATTGTAGAGTAAACATTAAAAAACATATATTTTTTTAGTGAACTGAAGGGCCTGTAGAATATCATTTCCAGAAAATGAAGCAAATTAATGCCACAGGATCTGATCACACAGTAACTACATATAATAGTGTAATATAGGAAAATGTGTGAGTTGCAAATTTCTAGAGGAATATGTTTGTTCTGTTTGTGACATCTGGAGCTTAGTTTTGTGCTGACCAGTGTGTTTTGAAAGACCCAACCAGCCATCCATATTCCTTGTAGGAGTGGCTACCATTGTGTTAGTATATGGCAGCCTCCTTGCACAGGAGTCTCACCCAGTTTAAAATAATTGACCATGTGACCTGGAAATTCACAGTTAATGGAATTGTCCTATTTCATCCTTGTCTTACGTTTTTACCATTTTACTACATGTGTGGGCAGTCATTATACACACAACTGCTAAAAAATGTAAAATGCATGTGAATGAAGTGAAAGGCATTCCGATTTTTTAATCCTTAAGTGGCGACCCTTTATTTTCTTCCAATCTTTCACTATTACCAAGCAACTTCTTCCCTCATCCACACAGTTAATGGTGAAGTAATTTTAGGACACTGGTCTCACCTGTCGCTACTCTCCACCTGCGACCGATTGGCGCGAGAGCTTGGCGATGCTACATGACTGAACAGTTGACGTATCATAGAGCCAACAACCAGGGGATGAGTAGTCTAGGGGTAAGTTGCCCGTCTCACAATCGAAAGGTTGTGGGTTCGTCCACCTGTGCACCCCGCCCGCGACCGTGGCGCAGAGCGGCAGCACAGACGAACAGTGACGACATAGACCAACAACCAGGGATGAGTAGTCTAGGGGAAGTGCCCGTCTCACAATCGAAAGGTTGTGGGTCGAGTCTCACCTGTGCTACCCCGCCCGCGACCGATGGCGCGAGACTGGCGAACACAGAGTGAACAGTGACGTACATGAGCCAACAACCAGGGGATGAGTAGTCTAGGGTAGGTTGCTCGTCTCACAATCGAAAGGTTGTGGGTTCGAGTCTCACCTGTTGCTACTCTCCGCCCGCGACCGATTGGCGCGAGAGCTTGGCAACACTACATGACTGAACAGTTGATGTATCATAGAGCCAACAACCAGGGGATGAGTAGTCTAGGTGTAAGTTGCTCGTCTCACAATCAAAAGGTTGTGGGTTCGAGTCTCACCTGTCGCTACTCTTCGCTCGCGACCAATCGGCGTGAGAGATTGGCGACGCAACATGACTCAGCGGTCGATGTGTCGTAAAACCAATAACCAACCTGTCGCTACTCTCCGCCCGCGACCGATTGGCGCGAGAGCTTGGCGATGCTACATGACTGAACAGTTGACACACTAGTTGTTAGAATAATGAATGATGATGAAAATAATAAAAGAAAATAATAATGAATGATGATGAAAAGAACCTAGCCTAATCACACAACGAAGAAAGAAATTATAATACAAACATTTTAAACAGTTTTACTGGACAAATGTCAAACAACATCTAAAAAGAACCTATGGTAAAAGCCTAACCCAACCTAACCTGACAGCCTGATATGCTTCTGGAGAAAAGAAACAACTATTGACAACAATAGTTGTTGTCCTAGAGCCAACAACCACCTCCCTGCACAGGTCGCTCGTCGGGCAGGCACCATGATCCACAGCCTCTTCATCATCAACAAGGGCGGTGACGTGTTCCTGGAGAAGCACTGGAAGTCGGTGATACACCGCTCGGTGTGCGACTACTTCTTCGACGCCCAGGCCAGGGCCGACGACCCCGTGGACGTTCCGCCGGTGGGTGATATAAAGACATAAAAGATTAGTGCAACTTTGAGCCACAAGGGCCCTTCTTGGTTGCACTCTGTACACTGAACCAGTTGCCCACCAAATCTGTCAATCAGCCCTCCCTGTAATACTGAAAAGCAAGCCCTCTATTCTTATAATGATTGTCTATGCTGTTTTTAAAGATGTTCAATGTGCTGCTACTGACAATGTTTTCTGGCAGCTGGTTCCAGTGTTCTACTACCCTGTTGGTGAAGAAAGTCTGCCTTAACCTTATTCTGCTGTGGTTAACTTTAATTTTGAATTTATGACCTCTAATTGCATCATTTCTGTTCAATTAAAACGTTTCCCCCAATATATCCCCTCTTCAGACCATGGACAAATTTAAATACCTTGATGAGATCTCCTCTCAGCCTTCTATATCTAAGTGAAAATAACGTGATGACGTCACGCGACTGGTGATGTCACGAGTGGGTCGTCTCGTGCCTGTGGGGCGGCCAGGTTCATTGTCATGGTTCATTGCCAGGGTGTCGGCCGTGAATGATAATCTGGTGCTTCTTTGCTATCAACAGCACAAATAGAGTGAAAAGATAGCAATTGTGATGCAAGCGAGCATTCCATTTCTTGTGCAGTGTCCAATGCACATTGGAGAGGTGGCATTGCAGAAAGTTATTGTCTTTTCAAGACATTGAGTTCCCATGATGTCTTCATGTCTAATTTATAACAGTATCATGTTGATGAGTATCATGCTTACACCCACCATTGTTGATCATGATACACTAACACATCTGAGCACAATTATAGGTAAGATGATTACCTATCATTTGGTCTGTCACACAATATCAGTTGGTAAGCATTGGTATTTGTGGGCGCTAAATGACCAACCATGGTCGATGCGCCCTAAAACCACAATCACACTCATTGGTATTTGTATCATTATCATTACCATATTTATCCTTAAATTAGACATCTGACAGCCAGCGAAAAAGGTGTCTGTATGAGTATGCTGTTGCATCAACATTGTGTTGAAGGGGCGTATTCAGCGACGTCACTTGCGTGGAAAATTTCGACACCCCACTGTCCTCGTTTCGACATCTCACCTAACTGCTCTTCCCTGCTGCCACTGCAGCTTAGTTGGTTGGAGTGCTGGCCTGCACTGGTCTCCCCTGTCCTGGCAACACATGGTTCGTGTCGCTTCGCGTGCTCGCATTTAGCCCCCGGCTAGGAGAGTCAGTTGGCAGCCGGCTCGACATGGCTGGGGACGAATAATTATTCACATCTTTGTGAATCGTTACTCAAATGTCAGGCAGGAACCAAACTGAATGCTATGCATGCTATGCTATGCCAAATAGCCAAATACCCAAATGTGATGCATAGCATCACGTTTGGGTACCTCCTATGTCATATTTTAGTTCTCCATGCCTCTGTCTATCACATGTTCCATGCCTTCCTGCCAGATTAGGTTTGGTTAAGTTAGCGAGAGCTTGACAAGAGCTTGGTTCATGTAATCACTGGTGGGGGGACGAGTGGTCTAGGGGTAAGTTTCCAGTCTCACAATCAAAAGATTGTGGGTTCGAGTCTCACCTGTCGCTACTCTTCGCCCGCGACCAATCGTCGTGAGAGATTGGCGACGCTACATGACTCAACGGTCGACGTGTCGTAAAAACAAATAAACACCATGTTATCACTGGTGCCCCTCCACACAGGTGATCACCATGCTGCAACACTACCTCATCAGCGCCTACCGCGGCGGCCTGTATCGTCACACAGTTTGGTTCATGTAATCACATGTCTCTTCACACAGGTGATCACTGGTGTGCCCTGTGTTCATATACTCACTTGTGTCCCTTCACACAGGTGATGACCGGTTTGCCCTGTGTCCATATACTCACTTGTGTCCTTCACACAGGTGATGACCGGTGTTGCCCGTGTCGATATTCTCACTTGTGTCCCTTCACACAGGTGATGGTCGGTGTTGCCTGTGTCCATATACTCACTTGTGTCCTTCACACAGGTGATCCCCCACCACTACCTCATCAGCGCCTGACCGCGGCGGCCTGTACCGTCACACAGCTTGGTTCGTATGCTCCTTGTCCCCACTTCACCAGGTGATCACCACGCCACACCACTATCATCAGCGCCTACCGCGGCGGCCTGTACCGTCACACAGTTTGGTCGTATAGTCACGTGTCTCCCTTCACACAGGTGATCACCACCGCACCACTACCTATCAGCGCCTACCGCGGCGGCCTGTACCGTCACACAGTTTGGTCCGTATAGTCACGTGTCTTCCTTCACACAGGTGATCACCACGCCGCACCACTACCTCATCAGCGCCTACCGCGGCGGCCTGTACCGTCACACAGCTTGGTTCGTATAGTCACGTGTCTTCCTTCACACAGGTGATCACCACGCCGCACCACTACCTCATCAGCGCCTACCGCGGCGGCCTGTACCTGGTCAGCGTGTGCACGTCCGAAGTGATGCCGCTGTTCGTGATCGAGTTCCTGCATCGGGTTGCCGACACGTTCCGCGACTACTTCGGAGACTGCACCGAGTCGCTCATCAAGGAGAACTATGTGGTGAGCTTCGGAGACTGCACCGAGTCGCTCATCAAGGAGAACTATGTGGTGAGCTTCGGAGACTGTACCGAGTCGCTCATCAAGGAGAACTATGTGGTGAGCTTTGGAGACTGTACCGAGTCGCTCGTCAAGGAGAACTACGTGGTGAGCTTCGGAGACTGTACCGAGTCGCTCATCAAGGAGAACTACGTGGTGAGCTTCGGAGACTGTACCGGATCACTCATCAAGGAGAACTATGTGGTGAGCTTTGGCACAAAACGGCTTCACGTGAGTTTGGAGACTGTACTGAGTCACCACCAAGGAAACTAGTGGTGAGCTTTGGAGACTGCACCGAGTCGCTCATCAAGGAGAACTACGTGGTGAGCTTCGGAGACTGTACTGAGCCGCTCATCAAGGAGAACTATGTGGTGAGCTTTGGAGACTGTACCGAGTCGCTCATCAAGGAGAACTATGTGGTGAGCTTCGGAGACTGTACCGAGTCGCTCATCAAGGAGAACTATGTGGTGAGCTTTGGAGACTGTACGGTCAGCTTTGAACTGTACCGAGTCGCTCGTCAAGGAGAACTATGTGGTGAGCTTTGGAGACTGTACCGGGTCGCTCATCAAGGAGAACTATGTGGTGAGCTTCGGAGACTGTACTGAGCCACTCTTCAAGGAGAACTAGTGGTGAGCTTTCGGAGAACTATGTGGGAGCTCGGACTTCCGAGCCCTCATCAAGGAGAACTATGTGGTGAGCTTTAAAGACTACTGAGTCACTCATCTAAGATAATTATGTGGTGAGCTTTGGAGACTGTGCAGAGTCGCTCATCCAGGAGAACTATGTGGTGAGCTTTAGAGACTACTGAGTCACTCACCAAGGAGAACTATGTGGTGAGTTTTGGAGACTGTACCGAGTCGCTCTTCAAGGAGAAGTATGTGGTGAGCTTTGGAGACTACATAAACGGTCTTCACGTGAGTTTTGGAGACTGTACTGAAGCACTCATCAAAGAGAACTACGTGGTGAGCTTTAGAGACTGTACTGAGTTATTCATCAAGGAGAACTATGTGGTGAGCTTTGGAGACTGTACTGAGTCCCTCATCAAGGAGAACTACGTGGTGAGAGAACGCTCACCGTCGGTACCGCGCGCACCACCCGGCCCCTCTGGAGAAATGATGGGCCCACCTCCACCTGTCCCATTAACAGGTCAGCCACTTACGCCACCTACCAGCCGAAAGCGGATGCCTACTTCGCCACCGACCGCAGCGAGTCCCAGGTCCCGTCCCCGCGCTGAGACTGAGCCGCCCGTGATGAGGTGTCCACCTGTGAGCCGAGACGTGTGGGATGGACCGCAACACCTGTGAGGCTCACCATACCGTGTCTCTAAGCGGATGACTGCGAAGAAATATTGCGGGGAGTAAGCGGGGAATTACACCTCCGCATGGCACCGTTTTACCACGCTGTTACTTGTGGTTTTTATTGACATACCTGTTATGGTCGCTATGTGACCATTACAGTCGATGCGCCCTTTAGTTAGTTAGTTATTAGGGCTTTAGGGCGCATCGACTACATTGGTCATACAGCACCCAGATGCGACCTTTAAATCCAACTAAATAACCCAACTATGTGGTGAGCTTTGTAGATTGTACGCAAACGGTCTTCACGTGCGCTTACGTGGTGAGTTTTGGAGGTTGTACGTGGTCGCTCGTTCGGGTTGAGCTTTGTGATGGGTTCTTGAGAACGTACGGAGCCGATCGTCGGTTGGAGGTGTGTTCGGGTTTAGAGAATGTGCGACGCTGCTCGTCAAGTGAAACTACATGTTTTTTTTTACTATTGGGTTGATCTTCGGTTGGAGGTATGTGGGATGGTTTGGAGACTGTGCGAAGCTGCTGTTCAAGTGGAGCTATGTGGGGTTTTGGGGACTACACAGAATTTGTCTTCAAGTATAACTACGTGATGAGGTTTGGAGACCGCATGTGTATTGGAGCTGATAATCACTCTTGGGTTTGACTTGCACCTGGAGCCACATGACATGATGGCCTGTCTTCGTCTGACCTGAGCTGATCTGGTGTCAGCTCCTTAGTGTACGTTGCAGTGCCTATTTAGTACAACGTGTTATCACTCAGCACAATAAGTAAAAATTCCTATTTTGTGTTGTATGGGCGCTGCATGACCGCCGCAGTCGATGCGCCCTTAAACTCCAGTAACTCACTATTTTGTGTCATACAACTTGCATCACAAATACGCGAAACACTGATTGTGGCAGTAAAACAAGATTATTTTCCAGCAATGTATAACGGACGGGCGCCGGGCGACCCAGACCAGCCCGCGTCTCCAACTCGTCGGTTGTCTGGCCGCTGTCCGACCGACGCAGCCGACGCGCCCCAAACCCCACCAACCGACCAACCAAGGGACGGGGATGGCCGATTGGTTAAGGTGCTGGGCTCTGGGTACCAAAGGTCCCGGGTTCGACACTCGCGCCGCTCGGGACGTTTCCCAATCCTGCGGCCCACCGGTGAAGCAGGGTGGGCGGCGCCATTAGCCGTGAATGTGCATAGAGTGCGTCGTGAACGACCCAATATACAACCAACCAACTGACCAACCAACCAACAAACCGACCAACCAACCAACCGACCAACCAACCTTAGCTTCCGCGCGTGGGCGCGAATGATCAACCCTGGTCGATGCGCCCTAAAGCGCAAATAACTAACTAACTAGCTTCCGCGCGCCGCCGCCAGGTGGTGTACGAGCTGCTGGACGAGATGCTCGACAACGGCTTCCCGCTGGCGACCGAGTCGAACGTGCTGCAGGAGCTGATCCGGCCGCCCAACGTGCTGCGCGCCATCGCCAACACGGTGACGGGCCGCTCCAACGTGTCGGCCACGCTGCCGTCCGGCCAGCTGAGCAACGTGCCGTGGCGCCGCTCCGACGTCAAGTACACCAACAACGAGGCCTACTTCGACGTGGTGGAGGAGGTGCGCGCCGGCCGGCCGGCCGCGGCTGGGTCCGTGTCGCTGTGGTGGTGACCGTGTCTGTCTTTATGTCCGGGGCTGTGTCCGTGGTGTGCCGTGTCTGTTGTGTCCGTGGTCGTGTCCGTGTTGCTGTGGTTGTGGCTGTGTCGCTGTGGTTGTGACCGTGGTTGTGTCCTAGTCTCTGTGGTTCTGACCGTGGTTGTGTCCTGGTCTCCGTGGTTGTGTCCTGGTCTCTTTGGTTGTGTCCGTGTCGCTGTAGTTGCGACCGTGGTTGTGTCGGTGTCGCCGTGGTCGTGTCCGTGTCGCTGTGTTGCGACCGTGGTTGTGTCCTGGTCTCCGTGGTTGTGTCCTGGTCGCCGTGGTTGTGTCCGTGTCGCTGTAGTTGCGACCGTGGTTGTGTCTCAGTGATTGTGTCGGTGTCGCCGTGGTCGTGTCCGTGACGCCGTGGTTGTGACCGTGGTTGTGTCCTGGTCTCCGTGGTTGTGTCGGTGCCTCCGTGATTGTGTCCGTGTCTCTGTGGTTGTGTCCGTGACGCTGTGGTTGTGTCCGTGTCGCTATATTTGTGTCCGTGTCTCCGTGGTTGTGTCCGTGTCTCCGTGGTTGTGTCCGTGTCTCCGTGGTTGTGTCCGTGTCTCTGTGGTTGTGTCCGTGTCTCCGTGGTTGTGTCCGTGTCTCCGTGGTTGTGTCCGTGTCGCTGTGGTTGTGTCCGTGTCGCTGTGGTTGTGTCCGTGTCTCCGTGGTTGTGTCCGTGTCTCTGTGGTTGTGTCCGTGTCGCTGTGGTTGTGTCCGTGTCGCTGTGGTTGTGTCCGTGACGCTGTGGTTGTGTCCGTGACGTTGTGTCCGTGACCTGTGGTTGTGTCCGTGACCCGTGGTTGTGTCGTGTCCCGTGGTCGTGTCCGTGTCGCTGTGGTTGTGTCCGTGTCGCTGTGGTTGTGTCCGTGTCTCTGGTTGTGGTTATGTCCGTGACGCTGTGATTGTGTCCGTGTCTCCGTGGTTGTGTCCGTGTCTCCGTGATTGTGTCCGTGTCGCCGCCGTTGTGGCTGTGTGTCCGTGGTTGTGTCCGTGTCTCCGTGGTTGTGTCCGTGTCTCCGTGGTTGTGTCCGTGTCGCCGTATCTGTGTGCGGGTGTTTGTGTGTTTACGTGCATGTGAGGGGTAGACATTTTGTCGCCGCCTGCCACGAACTGAAGTCGTGTTTTATGTTCCAAGAGAGGTACTCTTTTGGGTTTTCTTGCACTACACGCCCCCCCCCTCCCATTCCCCTCCTCCCTCCCCCTAGTGGGTCAGCTATCATTACTCGGCTGTTAGGAGACCAGCACTCTTTACTGTAGTCCCACGCCCCACCCCATCCCACCCCTCCTCTCCAGTGGTGTCAGCTATCGTTACTCGGTTGTTTAGAGACTGACAATTGGGCGGAATGATCAGTTTTGGTCGAGGCGTCCTAAAGCCCAAATAACTAACTAAGAGACCGACAGTCGTGGACAAGGACTGTCCAGGTGCACGATTGGAGCCACCGCTGACGGGGCTGGTGTCGGGTGGTGTCGGGTGGTGTCGGGTGTGTCGGTGGTGTCGGGTAGCCGGCCGTGTGCGCCGCCACAGGTGGACGCGATCGTCGACCGGACGGGCAGCAGCACGGGCCTGTTTGTCTGTTTGTTTATTTATTTATTTATTTATTTATTTATTTATTTATTTATTTATTTATTTATTTATTTATTTATTTATTGGATGGTTCACAGCGCATTTTATGCACTTTCACGGCTAATTGCGCCGCACACACTGTTTCGCCGGTGGGCCGCGGAATTGGGAAATGTCCGATAGGCGCGGGTGTCGAACCCGGGATCTTTGGTACCCAGAGCCCAACACCCCACTCGGCCATCCCCGCCCCGGTAACCGGCGGTGTCGCCGCCGCCACAGGTGGACGCGATCGTCGACCGGACGGGCAGCACGGTGTTCGCCGAGATCCAGGGCCACATCGACTGCAGCGTCAAGCTGAGCGGCATGCCCGACCTCACCATGACGTTCATCAACCCGCGCCTCTTCGACGACCTCAGCTTCCACCCGTGCGTGCGCTTCAAGCGCTGGGAGGCCGAGCGCCTGCTCTCCTTCATACCGCCGGGTGAGAGCAGCGTTCTTGTGATGCTTTTCATACCACCAGGTGAGGAGAAGGTGTTGGTGATGGTGTTCTTATCGTCGGGTGAGAAGAAGGTGCTGTTGGTGCTGTTCATATCGCCAGGTAAGAGGAGCGTGCTGGTGATGTTGCCCATGTCGTCAGGTGAGAAGGTACTGTTGATGCTGTTCATACTACCAGGTGAGGAGAACGTGCTGTTGATGCTGTTCATACTGCCATGTGAGAAGAAGATGCTGTTGGTGTTGTTCACACTGTCAGGTGAGAAGGACGGGCCGTTCACGTTGTTCAGACTCAAAGGTGAGAAGAACGGACTGGTGGTGGTGTGCAGAATGTCAGGTGAGAAGAATGGACTGTTGACGTTGCTCGGACTATCAGGTGAGAAAATGGACTGTTGGCGCTGTTCAGACTACCAGGTGAGAGGAATGGGCTGTTGGCGTTGTTCAGTCTGCCAGATGAGAAGGACGGACTGCTGTTGTTGCTCATCCCACTAGATAAGAAGAGTGGACTGTTGCCGTTGCTCCTGCCGCTAGTTGTTCATGCCGTTGCTGTGAGATTTTCTGTGCTGCCTGACCTGGTGTGATGTTGCGGCCTGAGCGAGCTTGATGGTCCATTAAAAAAAGAAATTAAGCTCGATTGTTAACTGGAATTGCTTCTCAGAATGTATTATAATGCTAAACTGGGCGTATCGTGAGATCCTTGGCCCACCACCGATCGGAAGATTTAAATTTAGCGGCAGGATATATTCCGCGGCTTTAGCGTCGCGATAATGCACCGACATCGCCGTTCTGGAATGGCGTCCCTATCCTTATCGTGTCAGTGATGAACTGCCGTCGACGCGTGTCTGAACCCCAATAACTAGCTAACTGACTCTTTTGTCCATGGTACTGTTACTTCGCCGGGGACGAGTAGTCTAGGGGTAAGTTACCCGTCCCACAATCGAAAGGTTGTGGGTTCGAGTCCCACCTGTCGCTACTCTTCGCCCGCGACCAATCGGCGTGGGAGATTGGCGACGCTACACGACTCAACGGTCGACGTGTCGTAAAGCCAGCAACCACCATGTCACTTAGCCTGAATGGGCACTGCATAACCACTGCAGTTGATGCGCCCTAAAACCCCAGCTAACTCACTTAGCTTGATCCGACCCGACCTGACCCGCAGACGGCACGTTCCGGCTCATGTCCTACCACATCGGCACGCAGTCGGTGGTGGCGGTGCCGCTGTACGTGCGCCACACCATCTCGTTCCGCAGCGGCGCCGGCGGCGGCCGGCTCGACCTGACCGTGGGGCCCAAGCAGACGATGGGTCGCACGGTGGAGGCCGTGCTGCTCGAGATCAACATGCCCAAACAGGTGTGCACACCGAGCGGGGGCGCAAAATGTCCAATGGGGCGGGGATGGCCGAGTGGTTAAGGTGTCGGGCTATGGGTACCAAAGGTCCCGGGTTCGACTCTAGCGCCACTCAGGACATTTCCCAATCCCGCGGCCCACCGGCGAAACAGTGTGGGCGGCGCCATTAGCCGTGAATGTGCATAAAGTGTGTCGTGAACCAACCAATAAACAATAAACAAACAAAATGTCCAATGCAGTCGACGCGCCATAAAGCACTAATCCACCACCACCACCACCGAGCGGTGATTGCGTGCTTTGTATGCTTTTGAGCGGGTCGTCCACTCCGAAATGCTAGCTGTTCCCTGCGCTGCATCTCAGCCACCGAAGCGAACCACTCAGGTGGTACGCAGGTGACTCCCCGTGACCCCGTCCACAGGTGCTGAACTGTCTGCTGACGCCGTCCCAGGGTCCGGTACACGTTTGACCCCGTGTCGCGCCTGCTGAGCTGGGACGTGGGTCGGGTTGACCAGGCCAAGCTGCCCAACCTGCGCGGCACTCTCAGTCTGCAGACGGGAGCGCCTCCGCCGGACGCCAACCCGGCCATCAATCTCAAGTGAGTATTCCGACCTCAGTCCCTCCATCAATCTCAAGTAAGAGTTCCTACGCCAACCCGGCCATCAATCTCAAGTGAGTGTTTCGACCCCGACCCGGCTGTCAATCTCAAGTGAGTGTTCATACGCCAACCCGGCCATCAATCTCAAGTGAGTGTTCCGACGTCGGTCCCGGCCATCAATCTCAAGTGAGTGTTCCTACGCCCAACCCCGCCATCAATCTCAAGTGATTGTTCCGTCCTCAGTCCCGCCATCAATCTCAAGTGAGTGTTCCGTCCTCAGTCCCGCCATCAATCTCAAGTGAGTGTTCCGTCCTGAGTCCCGCCATCAATATCAAGTGAGTGTTCCGACCTCAGTCCCGCCATCAATCTCAAGTGAGTGTTCCGTCCTCAGTCCCGCCATCAATATCAAGTGAGTGTTCCGACCTCAGTCCCGCCATCAATCTCAAGTGAGTGTTCCGTCCTCAGTCCCGCCATCAATATCAAGTGAGTGTTCCGTCCTCAGTCCCGCCATCAATATCAAGTGAGTGTTCCGTCCTCAGTCCCGCCATCAATCTCAAGTGAGTGTTCAGACCTCAGTCCCGCCATCAATCTCAAGTGAGAGTTCCGACTTCAGTCCCGCCATCAATCTCAAGTGAGAGTTCCGACGTCAGTCCCGCCATCAATCTCAAGTGAGAGTTCCGACGTCAGTCCCGCCATCAATCTCAAGTGAGAGTTCAGACTTCAGTCCCGCCATCAATCTCAAGTGAGTGTTCAGACGTCAGTCCCGCCATCAATCTCAAGTGAGAGTTCAGACGTCAGTCCCGACATCAATCTCGAGTGAGTGTTCCGACCTCAGTCCCCCATCAATCTCAGAGTTCCACCTCCCCGCCATCAATCTCAAGTGATTGTTCCGTCCTCAGTCCCGCCATCAATCTCGAGTGAGTGTTCCGACCTCAGTCCCGCCATCAATCTCGAAGTGAGTGTTCCGTCCTCAGTCCCGCCATCAATCTCAAGTGAGTGTTCAGACCTCAGTCCCGCCAGCAGCCCGCAGTAGGCGTAGTTGAGAAGCGCTGTTTCGTCGGCGCAGGAACGTGAAAGATGCGACCGGAAAGCAAAATAGTCCTCGCAAGACGTCTGTGGTCCTCCCAGTTCGCGTCACTTCTGCCAAATGAGTTATCCATGCGAGATGTATTTGCTTCACCTTCCGCCGGTGTCTTCCAATGCCACCGGAAGGGCAAGCTATCGTTAAGGCCGCACATGCCCTGACAGCAATATCAGCCATTGCAATGATAAATTATTCGTTAAATGGGGTGGAAAATACCACTTTCCGAACGCACAATCGACATCCTTCTCCAAGAAGTATAGACATCCTACTCCATGATGCGTCCTTATGAAGTCTTCGTGTTCCCTTTCTTACAGTATCTCATTTATAAGTAGCATGTTAATGCTCCAGTCGCAAGTACCTACAACATTGATTCAAATTTGATTCTAAAAGGCATCAAAAGCATTTTAATTGACACTAATTCCATGACAAATTTCGACATCCTTCTGTGCCCGTTTTGACATCTCACACCCAACGAATAACCATTATTTTAACCCTGAGCCATTGTCTTGTGCTCTGCCACATTCCTGCCTATGCAGACGAGATTGACTGGTACAACTTCGCCGCAGGTTCACCATCAGCCAGCTGGCCGTGTCGGGGGTCAAGGTCAACCGTCTCGACATGTACGGCGAGAAGTACAAGCCGTTCAAGGGCGTCAAGTACATAACGCGCGCCGGCCGCTTCCAGGTGCGCACCTGATCGTCGCGGGTCCGACCTTGTGACCTTACTCGACCCTGCCCGGGTGTGTTCTGTGATGCCGCAGTGTCAGCTCACCGTCTCCATTGGTGTGGCTCGATAGTCACCGGGATGTTACCTGTCCTTGCAGGGTCAGCTCACCGTCTCCATTGGTGTGGCTCGACAGTCTCCGGGGGGGGGGGGTTGCCTGTCCCTGCAGGGTCAGCTCACCATCTCCATTGGTGTGACTTGACAATCGCCCGGTGGGTTAGCTGCCCCTGTAGGGTAAGTTTACCCTTCCCATTGTTGTGGGTCGACCATCGCCAGGGGCGTTCTCTGTCAGTGCATGGTCAGCTCATCGTTTCCGTATGTGTGTGGTTCGACCATCGCCGGGCGCGTTCTCTGCCTCGTAGCGCGTCTGCTTCACCGAATGAGTCCGACTCACCGTTTCCGTATGTGTGTGGTTCGACCATCGCCGGGCGCGTTCGTGGTCCGCTCGACGGGTGTCGTCTGACTGAAAGCTCGTGGTTTGGCTCGCTACGGACGTCTGCTTCACCGGAGATGCAGTCCGACTCCTGCGGGTGTCGTGGACGTCGAGGGTGTGGCTGCTGGGGGCATCCGCACGCAGAGGGGTGTGATGGACGACGTGGGGTATAACTGCTGGGTGCACCCGCACCCGATGGGGTGTCGTGGACGTCGTAGGGTGTGGCCGCTGGGCGCACCCACACGCGGAAGGGCGGGTGTAGACACGGTACGAGTTGTTGGTCGCGCGCTGCATGGTGGCGGGAGCTCGGCCTGGCTGACGGCGCGTGGTGTTGGTCGCGCGCTGTCTGCCTGCTTTGGTGGTGTCGCCGTGACAGCTCAGTGGTGCTTGGAGCTTAGATGGCAGTGCGTGCAGTTTCTCGTCGTGCTTGGCGGTTTCGCGGTATGCTGGGCGGTTTCCGCCGTGCTGCTGGACTGTTTCTCGCTATGCTTGGCTGTTTCTCGACAAAATTGGTGCTTTCCCATCCAACTTTGCGCGTTATCGTCAGTTGCGCGATTTCTCGCCCAGATGGATTTAATGGTCTGAGATGGTATGCGTTTGGTATGTATGGTACGTGTGCATATCATGATATAATGTGACGTACTGTATGAAGATATCGGTGTGGTGTAAGAGCGAAGTGGTTATGTGGGCTCCATAGGGTTGCTTTCGAATTTGCTGACCTCTGCGGGTATAACTCAGCTACCGTGCCTCTATGAGCTTGCATGTACTGTTTTGGAGCCATTGCGTGAAGTTTTGGTCGCTACCTCTCTGACAGAGGCTGTACGGTATGAGGTGGCTCCGCCAGATACTGCACTTTGTGTGAAACTCGTCGCTTACGCTGCTGTGTCGTCGTCATGGTTACGATAGATGCCACGGCCATCTGTGTGTTGATGTATATATTTTTGTTATCTACTCGCCAGGGTATACAACAATGCACGGTTTATCATTCCGTCGAAATATATTCTCGGAAGCGGATGTTACGCTGTGTGCTCCAAGACATGGGAAAGCTTACTCCGAGACGTAAACCCCAATCTCTGCTCACTGTCCAGCTTGTCGTATGCCGTGGCATTCAAAGCGCATGCGACTCGTCCGCAAATAACGGAACACGTTTCGTTTTGTGCTCCGTGTAGCGCCCTTGGGGTGTCTCCATTCCCCTCGGACGAAGGGGAATGGAATATGTCTACGCACCCCAGTCACAGAATATGTCTACGCACCGGTTAAGAATGTTATTTTCCAACCGCCCGCGCGAATGGCTCCAATAGCGGACATTTGTGACAGCAGAGCATGGGTGCCGTGAAAACGAGCAGCGCCCCACGCATCGCAGCAGCTGTCAAACACCTCTTCGACATAGTTTGTACGAACAGATGGGGGACGAGTAATCTGGGGGTAAGTTGTCCGTCTCACAACCGAAAGATTGTGGGTTCGAGTCTCGCCTGTCGCTACTCTTCGCTCGCGACCAATCGGCATGAGAGGTCGGCGACGCTACATGACCCAACGGTCAGGGCGTCGTAAAAGCCAACAACTAACCAACGAACAGATTGGGAGTAGCCACATGCGACGAGCATTGTTGTTTATTGCGTGGTTCGCGACGCACTTCATGCACATTCTCAGCTGACGGCGCCGCCCGTACTTTCGCCGGTGAGCCGCGGGATTGGGGAATGTCGCGATCGGTACGGGTGTCGAACCCGAGACCTTTGGTGCCCAGAGCCCAGGACCTTGACCACTCGGCCGTCCCCGCCCCTGCGATGGGCGTGAGAGCGCGCACTGGACGGTCCTCACGCAACGCGAATCGGAGCGGGCGACTCCCACTCCCCTCAGATCTCGCTCGAGCTCGGACCACTGAAACTGGAAGAACACAGTTTGATGGGAGATTACGGCTGTAATGAACTTTGTAATGTGAATTTTGCGTCGCCTAGCCGACGAAACCTGTGTAACCTTCCACGCCAGGCGGTCGGCCATTACAATCCATTACAATAACACAGCTCGTTCGTGAAATCTCGTTAAAAAGCCGGAGGTGGGCGGATTCCCCGTGGGCGTGCTAGGCAACAAGGTTCGAAGAAATGCGTTGTCGGCACCAAGCCTATTTCATGAGGCCGTCCCACACCCGGCCGCCGGCCTCCGTGCTGGCCGCTGAGGGACCCTGACGGGCGCCTCAGACCA
Source organism: Imbricaverruca yamaguchii (assembly GCA_034440575.1). Classification (NCBI taxonomy): domain Eukaryota; kingdom Metazoa; phylum Arthropoda; class Thecostraca; family Neoverrucidae; genus Imbricaverruca; species Imbricaverruca yamaguchii. Next base: position 30,630 of record JAOTOL010000549.1, on the reverse strand, counting down.
CTGCGAGACCCCGACGGGAGCCTCTGGTCACTACGAGACCCCGCCGGGCGCCTCTGGTCACTACGAGACCCCGGCGGGCGCCTCTGGTCACTACGAGACCCCGGCGGGCGCCTCTGGTCACTACGAGACCCCGACGGGCGCCTCAGGCCACTACGAGACCCCGCCGGGCGCCTCGGGTCACTGCGAGACCCCGCCGGGCGCCACCTCTGGTCACTGTGAGTCCCCGACGGGCGCCTCGGGTCACTGCGAGACCCCAGTGAACGCCTCAGGCTACTACGGTAACTGTGAGACCCCGACGGGCGCCTATGGCCACTACGAGACTCCGACGGGCGCCTCGGGTCACCACGAGACCCCGACGGGCGCCTCGGGTCACTGCGAGACCCCAGTGAACGCCTCAGGCTACTACGGTAACTGTGAGACCCCGACGGGTACCTCTAGTCACTACGAGACCCCGACGGGCGCCTCTGGTCACTACGAGACCCCGACGGGCGCCACGGGTCACTGCGAGACCGCGACGGGCGCCTCAGGCCACGCGCAGCCGGCCTCTGAGCACCACGGTGGCCTGTCCGGCCACCAGGGTCCTACCCGCGTCCCACTGCACCTCGACAGTGAGCAGACCGCCCCGGGCCGAACACTGCCGGGCCGACAGACGGTCAGAGTGCAGCCGACGCGCCCAGTAGGGCGCCAGCACCGTGTGTGCCGAGCCGGTCACCGGGTCCTCGGCGATGCCCACCCACGGCGCGAAGTAGCGGCTGACGAAGTGGACCGCGGTGCCGGCGAGGAGGGTGACGATGATGCCGCGCACCTCGCTGCCGTCGTGCAGCCGCGTCAGCTGACCGAGGTCCGGCTGGGGACGACACGGAACGTCAGCTGACTCACACCCACGGCTGGGGACGACACGGAACGTCAGATTACCAAGGTCCGGCTGGGGACAACACGGAACGTCAGCTGACTCACATCCACGGCTGGGGACGACGCAGAACGTCAGCTGACTCATCCTCGGCTGGACCATCAGCTAACTAGTCACCCATCATTCTGACAGTCTTGGCATTCTAGGCAGCTAGCTCGTATTTGTAACAATTTGACGGTTACTTAACAAAGCTTCAGGTGCTCAATGACCACCAAAAACTGTCCCTACTGCTGGGTGCTCGTCCTAGTCTACTGCAGCTGCTGGACTGTTACCTGGAGTTGTTTGAGCTCCCGAACGGCTATCTGGAGCTGCTCCAACTGCTGGACAGTTATCTTCAGCTGCTGCAGCTCCCGGGCGGTTACCTGCAGTTGCTGAACGGTTGCCTGGAGCTGCCTGGAGGTTACCTGGAGCTGCCTGACGGTTACCTGGAGCTGCCTGACGGTTATCTGGAGCTGCCTGGCGGTTGTCTAGAGCTGCCGGACGGTCATCTTGAGATGCCGGACAGTTACCTGGAGCTGCCGGACGGTTATCTGGAGCTGCCGGACGGTTATCTGGAGCTGCTGGACGGTTACCTGGAGCTGCTCCAGCTCCCTGACCGTTGTCTGGAGCTGCTCATCTGCCGGACAGTTACCTGCAGCTGCTCCAGCTCCCTGACCGTTGTCTGAGCTGCTCATCTGCTGGACGGTTACCTGGAGCTGATCCAGCTCCCTGACCGTTGTCTGGAGCTGCTCATCTGCCGGACAGTTACCTGCAGCTGCTCCAGCTGCCTGACCGTTGTCTGGAGCTGCTCATCTGCCGAGCAGTTACCTGCAGCTGCTCCAGCTGCCTGACCGTTGTCTGGAGCTGCTCATCTGCCGAACAGTTACCTGCAGCTGCTCCAGCTGCTGGACGGTGCAGGAGTCGGCCAGCCTCAGCAGCAGTTTGCCAGTCGCCGGCGACAGCTGAGTGTCCGCCAGCGGCAGGCCGCCGCAGACGGCGTCGATCAGGACGCCGAAGCGGTCGGCCGGCACCGGCTGCGGCACGTTCAGCGGCAGGTCCAGCACGATGGTGTCGCCCTGCCGCCGCGCCGACAGCTCCACGCCCCAGCGGGTGACGAACGTCAGCTTGGGAGACGTGTTGCCGAGAACCTGCGCAGGACACAGGATATGTGTGTGAAAGGGATTGAGTCGGTCCGCCCCCTTGTAAATTCAGCTTGCTGGAGCATCGGCCTGCATTGACATCGTCATATTCTGGCAAAATGTGTGTCGTGTGGCTTCATGCGCTTGCCTTTGGGAGAGCCCCCGGCTGGAAGATTCAGGTGACAACTGATCCGGTAAAACCGCATCAGCCCCATCTGGGAGAGTCTGGTGGAAACTGATCCGGTAAGAGCGGTGCATTCAGTAAGACCGGTGGGAAGTCCCTGCATGAGTCGTTGGTCTTGTGGTGCGCGGGCTGTGTCCCTGTCTCGGCCCTTACCCACCCCGCTCGTACTCCCGTCGTGGTCACTGCTCTGTCCGCCGCGACTTCCCCCACCCATCTCCGCGCTGCGCCGTGCAGTGGCGGATCCAGCCGCCGGCATTGGACGCTGGAATTAGCCCAGGTGCCCAACCTGGGGTTGAAATGAGCCCAGGTGACCAATGCTGTCTAACACCGCCAGCAATTTAACCACCAGGTTGTCATGACAACCTCATCCGATTCGATTGCACATGTCAGAGGAGACGCATGTGAGCAAACCTCAAAATGATGCTAAGCTCACAGAATGATGTGCGGCTCTCGATAAGTGGCAAGTATTTCGTTCAAGTTGGTCGGTTTTGGAAGGCGTGGCTTAATGCCGCCCCTTGTATCCACCAGCGTGCCGTGGCCCCGGCCACACCCACCTTGAAGAGGACAGCAACCCCGGCCACACCCACCTTGAAGAGGACGGCAACCCCGGCACACCCACCTTGAAGAGGACAACAACCCCGGCCACACCCACCTTGAAGAGGACAACAACCCCGGCCACACCCACCTTGAAGAGGACAGCGGCGGCGGCCACACCCAGCTTGAAGAGGACAGCAACCCCGGACACACCCACCTTGAAGAGGACAGCAACCCGGCCACACCCAGCTTGAAGAGGACAGCAACCCCGGACACACCCACCTTGAAGAGGACAGCAACTCCGGCCACACCCACCTTGAAGAGGACAGCGGCGGCGGCCAGTGTGCCGTGGCCACACAGCTGCACCTCCGTGGTGGGCGTGAACCAGCGCAGCGAGAACCGGTCGGCGGTGTCGAAGGCGTCCGCGGCGCACAGCCGCGTCACGAACGCCGTCTCCGAGTGGTTCATCTGGGCGGCGACGCCGCGCAGCAGCGCGACCGCCTCCGGCTCCTGCAGCAGGCACACGGACGCCGGGTTGCCGCCGAACGGCTCGGCCGTGAACGAGTTGACGGTGAAGATCTCCAGCTGGCGGCCCTCCATTGCGAGACGAACGCGCCGGCTGGAAATCGGCCGGGGAAGCTCATAAGATCTACTTTCAGAAGGTCTACGTTCAGAAGATCTACTTTCAGAAGATCTACTTTCAGCAGGTCTACGTTCAGAAGATCTACTTTCAGAATATCTATTTTCACAAAAACTATTTTCAGAAGGTCTATTTTCGCAGGTCCTACCCTCGGGTCCGAATGTTCAGAAGATCTACTCCCAATTCTGAAAGTTCAGAAGATCTACAAATAGGCCTTATCTGTTCATAAAATCTACAAATAGGCCCCACATGTTCAGAAGATCTACTCCACAATGCAAGTGTTCGGAAGATCTACTGAGATATTGTGAGTCTGACCCCAATCTGCCGGCCCGCGTCAGGTGAACACTGGCCGGCGGTGGGCATCGGTAACCGGCTCACAGGCGTTGCGAGACGTCGTGATCTGTGATAATCCATAGCCAGAGACATGATCTGTAGTTGGAGTTGTGATCTGTGGCTAGAGTCGTGTCTGTAGTTAGAGTAATGAGCTGCATTCAGAGCCAGAGTCGGTAATGCATCCCACTGCATTCATCACACGTCGTCTTCAACTTGACTGACTTGTTGCGGTACGTGCCAATGATGGTGCCCTCAACAACCCTCAACCCAGGTGCCCCATCAACCCCCCACCCCAACCCACCCCACCCCATCCCCACCTCCAGTATATTCGACGAAATTAAACATTAAACAATTTGAGTCGTGGTCTTTCGCCATCCAATGGATTCACCTCTTCCCGTGGCATACTCTGGTAAGCCGTGACCATTGGCCCTGCATGGGTTAACCTCTCTCCCGGCATACGACTCTCGTTGCAGATCACGACTCTAACTACAGATCACGACTCTGACTACAGATTACGACTATGGCTACAGATCACGACTTTGATTATATATCACGACTCTTGCCACAGATCACAAATATGACTATATATCACGACTCTGGGCACAAATTACGACTCTGACTGCAGATCACGACTCTGGCTACAGGTCACGACTCTGGCTACAGGTCACACTTGGCTACAGATCACTATAGCTACAGATCACGACTATAGATACGACTATATGGCTAATAACAACCAGATCACGACTCCACAACCCCAATCACACACTAAGGTCACGCTATAGATCACGACTATAGATCAGGACTCTGGCTAGAGATCACGACTCTGGCTACAGGCGGTGTACCACGGAGCAGTACGTACCGTGCCGTGCCGAGTAGTGCAGTGGTCACGCTCCGTGACGGGAGGGGAGGGGGCTGGGCTGGGCGGCTGGGAGGAGGGGGAGGGGGCTGGGCGGCTGCCAGTCGGCCGTCCTCGGCAGACCCGGGCCAGGCGCTCCAGATCAGTGGCGCGCCCAGGCGCCGGGCCGACGGTGCAGCTTCGTTTGCGCCGGGGCGGTGCTCAACAGCCCGGCTCTGTCTGGTTGGTGCCATTAAGCGCTGGGCCTGGCGCCGTGCGAAGCTTGTCCGGCGTCATTAAGTTAAACGCTGGGCCTGGCACCGTGCAAAGTTTGTCTGACGTCATGAAGTTAAACGCTTTGCCTGGCGCCTTGCGAAACTTGTCCGGCGTCATTAAGTTAAGCGCTGGGCCTGGCGCCGTGTAAATCTTGTACCGCGTCATTAAATTAAACGCTTGGTTTTCACCTTGAAAAGCTCCGAGAAAGGCCTCAGAACTTCTAGCAAACGTCGCCAGCTCACGGAAGCCGACCTGCTATAAAGGCGGCGCAAATGGCCACTGTGCACACGCCCCGAAACACACTCTTCTCATTTCCCGGCAGTTATGTGGAGCGTAAGTAGCCGCTAAGTAATGGGGCCCGTGTTAGCTCTGTCGCTTGTACGTCAGCTGTCTCAAAGCTCTCAGATGTAAACAAACTAGTTACCCGAACCACCCGTCCTCAAAGCGGGGTAAATGTTCCGATCGATCTGTTTACATTTCCACGGCCTTGATTTGCTACTGGGCTTAGCCAGCTGATTTTAGCAGACAAGTGGCGCCGCCTATTGCCGAATCCATGTTGGTTCTGCTTCACCGCCAGTCGTGTGGCTAGAGGTAAAAGTCATGGGGTCTGTTCCCGTGGCTCCACTAACCTCCACAAACCTCCACTGGTCGTTCCCGTGGCCAACCCAGTGGAGATTTTTCCTCCACCAACCTCCACCAGTGGAGCAAAAGCTCCACCAGCCGAGGAGCAGGATCCAATCGTGATTTTTCAGTGTAGCTCAATCATGGCGCACTAGTTTCATATATTTGCACATAAACAACGTCATTCGTCATATGAATCTCATCTTCATGTGTCAACTGAATACCAGGATCATCCTTCACAAGGCAAATATGAAATTACAACTATGAGCAATAATCGAAGTAGCAGATGCAGACCACAAAGCATCTTTTTTGTGGCCTTTGATATACGTCATTCGTCCTAAGGGCAAGATGTTACTTTACCGGCGGGATCCGCCGCAATCCCCAAGCCGCAACTGCCGCAATGCGGCGCCAACTAAGATTTCACTCAAGCCCGATCGAGGAGGTCGAGAAAGTTGGGATGGGAAAAGCCAGCATCAGGTAGAAAAGCGTCTCGGGACCCAGGTAGCCAGACACCAGATTATATGCTGTACATTAAGAAGGTAAGCTGTAACCAATCACAAAACTATGGAGACGACTCCTGGTGCTCAACCAAGATGGAAGAAAGATTGTTTTGTTCATCCCATAGGCAAAAGGAACATCTGTTCTCCCTACGGTTCCTGAGGACCCATACATCGCTAGAAATAAAGACAATTTTGGGACTCGTATTATAAGTCATCCTATATTCATTGTGTGATCATCTGGACAAACATTTGAGGAGCAATTTGATCAATAGCGCCAGATACCGCGCCAAACACTTCCTTTTTGTCGCAGAATTCAGACCGCTGTCAGCTGATTTCTCCACCGGTCGTTCCCGTGGGCAGGTCTCAACTAGCCTCAACTTACCTCCACCGAGTTCCTTCTGGTGGAGCCACGGGAACAGACCCATGCTAACTAAGCCATGCGTGGCCGCATGAACCACAATATGCTGTCGGTGGAGGTCAAGTCCATGCTGCATAGCTCTTTGATTTAGTTCATTGTGCAGACTAACTCTTCACTGAAAATTTGTGTTACTTATCTATAATTATCATTTTGTTTTTTGTTTTTAAAGATACATTTTGAAGCGTAAAATTGACGCTGAAAATCATATATCAGTGGTTTAAAAAGCTACTTCAAAATCTGGCACGTGATAATTGCTTCCTTCCAGTTTGTATGGCCTATGCCTATAACACAGTGTTAGTTGATAAATGCAGTTTACGAGGTGAACTAATCTGACATACGAGCTGAACCAGTTTTATCTGTGTCATTAATCAGATTTAAGACGACATTTAGCTGCATGCATCGAATCAGAATTGATGTTCATTCATGCGGAACGATTTTCGCCACTGTCTTATGACGATATATAACAACAAATTGTGGCGCCTGTGTAGCATCTTGCAGCACCTACGTAGCACATTGCAGCACTTGTGCAACACTTCGCAGAACGACATGCCGACCGCTCCGAGTTTGTCTGCACGGAGGTAGATCAGGGTTTATACAGGGCAACTTTAGATGCTGGGAGCGACTCACTGTGATTACTGTTGAGGGCAGCATATGACATTGATGTCACAGTGTTCCACTGAATGTTGCCAGGTCAAGTATCGCTTTGTCATCTCTACAGTTGTCACACTTCTGTGGTGATAGGCCGCAGTGGGTGGTTCAGATGTTCCCAGCGTGGTAGCCAGGATTTAGTCCAGGGGAGGGGCGAGCACCTGAAGAGGGCCTCCTACCTACATAGCCCTCCCAGCCCGTCCCCCCACACCTTTTCGAACCTTCTCGGATTTCTGACGCTATATTTCCAAATTTTCCCTGCTTGTTCATATATATATATATATATATATATATATATATATATATATATATATATATATATGAATATATACATATATATATATATATATATATATATATATATATATATATATATATATATATATATATATATATATATACAGTGTAGCTTTTGGGCTACGCCACAAAGCATTTCATGGAGTAACCACCCACATATGCCTGAAGACATTTTATGGAGCATCAATTAGTTTTATTTTAAATGTGATAATGCTGACGTCACCCATTCCAGCCCGATGATGCTCCGGCAATTCAAGGAAACGTTTTTCATGCTTCCCCAACAGTTTGTCTCCTCTCAACTCGAACTCCTGAAAGCATCTTTCAGCGTAGCCGCCACGATGCTGCCGTCGCCGCCCAAAATGCCCGTGGTGTCGGCGCTGCCTCGTGATGGAAAGTCGCAACAGTCCTGCCACGTTCAACGGAGTTTGCAGCGGTCCGTCGCCTGCTGCAGAGCTAGTGACGCCCCCGATGAAACGTCGCACACGTCGCCATTCACCAGGACACGAAAATATATTCATCGGCGAATGCCGACGCAACGATCGTTGTCAGGTCCGATATCACAACAGCCGGCATAGGATACAAGATGCAGCACAAGACGCGGGGCGCGGCGGCTGGACTGACGCCCACCGCTGCCGCACGGTCACAGCACCGCAGCAGCTCCACCAGGGCTGCACCTGGAACTGGCTGCTGGAACCACAGCTGCTTCTGGGCCTGACCGTACGGCCACAGCACCGCACCAGTTCCACCAGGGCTGCGCCTGGAACTGACTGCCAGAGCCACAGCTGTTACTGGCCCTGACCGTACGGTCACAACACCGCAGCAGTTCCACCACAGCACGGCTCTATCTGGAACTGACTGCCAGAGCCACAGCTGTTACTGGCCCTGACCGTACGGTCACAACACCGCAGCAGTTCCACCACAGCACGGTTATGCCTGGAGCTGACCGACGGAGCCGCAGCTGTTACTGGGCCCCATCTGCCGCGGCACACGTAGCCGCTGGGCGCGGCGTGGAAAACAGAGCTGAAGGCGCATCTGATGCCACATCTCAGGCCACATCTGAGGTCACATCTGAGGCCACATCCGAAAACACATATGAGGTCACATCTGGGGCCGCATCTGAGGACACATCTTGGGCATGTAAGACTGTCGACTTCTGGTTCAGGCTGCCGACTTCTGGTTCAAGCTGCCGACCTCTGGTTAAAGCTGCCGACCTCTAGTTCCGGTATATGAGGCAGTACAGGTCGATCAGGCCGTTGGCGATTATAAACGGCGTCAATTGCGGTGGCTACTACGGCGACTATTCTGGTGATATCTCTTTTGTCAATCTTCAGAGGAAGGGCTAGAGCACTTCTGAACTCTTCGGACAGTTTCCCTCTTCAAAAATCCATTGCATGTTCTGGAAATGCTCTGCAGAACGTCGGCTGGCACTCCACTTTGGCGATGGATCTTGAAGCAACACTCGTGTGTGCTAATGTCAGTCGGGTACTCCACTTTGGCGATGGACTTTGAAGTAACACTCGTGCTTGACGAGAGTCTCGGTGTGCAAGGCCGTATCTCACTGCTCAATGTCTCCCTGTGTGATGTGACTAATTGGTCCAGTGTGCTGTGCGATGTCCAATGTGGTGCTATGTCCAATGTGCTGTGCGTCCAATGTCCAATGTGGTCCAATGTGTGATGTGCGACTGTCCGATGCTCGTGAGTACGTTGTGCTCGCGCTTGGTGTGGCTGTGACTCGCTTCGCGTGTGGCTTTGTCATGACTTGTGTGTGGTGTGACTATAACTCGTGTGTGGTGTGGCTATGACTCGTGTGTGGTGTGACTATGACTCGTGTATGACGTGGCTATGACTCGTGTGTGGTGTGACTATGACTCGTGTGTGGTGTGGCTATGACTCGTGTGTGACGTGGCTATGACTCGTGTATGACATGGCCATGACTCGTGTGTGACGTGTGGCTATGACTCGTGTGTGGTGTGACTATGACTCGTGTGTGGTGTAGCTATGACTCGTGTGTGGTGTGGCTATGACTCGTGTGTGGTGTGACTATGACTCGTGTGTGGTGTGGCTATGACTCGTGTGTGGTGTGGCCATGACTCGTGTGTGGTGTGACTATGACTCGTGTGTGGTGTGGCTATGACTCGTGTGTGGTGTGGCTATGACTCGCGGGTGACGTGGCCATGACTTGTATATGACGTGGCTATGACTCGTGTGTGGTGTGGCTATGACTCGTGTGTGGCGTGGCTATGACTCGTGTATGACGTGGCTATGACTCTTGTATGACGTGGCCATGACTCGCGGGTGACGTGGCTATTACTCGTGTATGGTGTGGCCATGACTCGTGTATGGCGTGGCTATGACTCGTGTGTGGTGTGGCTATGGCTCGTATATGACGTGGCTATGATTCGTGTATGACGTGGCTATGACTCTTGTATGGTGTGCCTATGACTCGTGTATGACGTGACCATGACTCGTGTGTGGTGTAGCCATGACTCTTGTATGACGTGGCTATGACTCGTGTATGACGTGACTATGACTCATATGTGACGTGGCTATGACTCTTGTATGACGTGCCCATGACTCGTGTGTGACGTGGCTATGACTCGTGTATGACGTGGCTATGACTCGTGTGTCGCGTGACCATGACTCGTGTGTGACGTGGCTATGACTCGTGTATGACGTGGCTATGACTCGTGTATGACGTGGCTATGACTCGTGTATGACGTGGCTATGACTTGTGTGTTGTGTGGCTATGACTCGTGTATCACCTGGCTATGACACGTGTATGGTGTGGCTATGACTCGTGTATGACGTGGCTATGTGTGACGTGGTCATCACTCGCGGGTGACGTGGACGAGACACACGTGCTGTGGCTACGGCTAGTCGTCGCCGCAGTCGCCCACCAGGCAGCCCATCAGCTCGCACGGGTTGCAGCAGGAGAGGCAGGCACAGAGGCCGCAGCAGAGCGCCGCCTTGCCCATGCAGTTGCCGCTGTCACGCCGCTGGTCTTGCCTGTACTGCCGATCATAGAGCGCGGGGGCGTCATGTCACAAGCGGGGGGGGAGTCGTACAGAGATCAGGGGCGTCACGGTCACAGAGGTCAGAGGTCACGGGGCGTAGTGGTCACAGAGGTCAGAGGTCACGGGGCGTAGTGGTCACAGAGGTCAGAGGTCACGGGGCGTAGTGGTCACAGAGGTCAGGGGCGTCACGTCACTAGGGGTACCCGTACTGCCGGTCACAGAGGTCAGGGGCGTCGCCAGGCGCGTCACCAGAGGGGTCACCAGGAGCGTCACTAGATCGGAGGAGTCACCGAAGCGGGTCGTCCGAAACGCTGCAGACAATGGCTGTTCGGTTGAAACACGCCCGCGCGCCGACCAGTGACGTCACGGCCGATATGGCAGCCGTCCGGCCCCCGCGCACCACGCGCCCAGCTGTCGATGATTATCGGACAGACTGCTTGTTTGTTTATTGGGTGATTCACGACGCACTTTATTCACCTTCACGGCTAATGGCGCCGCCCACACTGTTTCGCCGGTGGGCGGCGGGATTGGGAAATGTCCGGAGCGGTGCGAGTGTCGAGCCCGGGACCTTTGGTGCCCAGAGCCGAACACCTTACCACGCGCACGTCCGGGGGGAGCAGATATCTGCCCCCCTGTGGTTTTCATAATTTGCTGCCATACTAATCGAGTTAGCAAGACCAAACCTCGCATGGCTGCTCATTAGACTTCTCCGCATATCCTCACACATTTTAACCCTGGGTCATCTTAGGTCAGGTCACCAGGTCAGGCGAAGTGACCCAACTACACTCGGAGTTCTAGGTGGCATAACTGCCACCATAATTGGGCGATTGATTTCAAACTTATAACACGTCATGATCTCATCAGGGACCATAATACGCATATCGTTTTTTCGTAGCATTGACCTGAGGTCAGGTCGCGGCCATGGCTTCCCCATTATAGGGCTATGGTAAAATATACAAATGTTTCCTGGTTACATATTTGCTCTCGAAATGACCACACAACGGTTGTGGCGTGTAGTTGAAAGCTATGCTCAATGTTACCGCTGACATTTTTGCTCAGTGACCTCACCAAGGTCATCTGAGGTCACCTGAGATCACTAGCACATTTCTGCGCATTATATCGCACTGCATTGAGCTAGAAGGTTGAAATTACCGTCATTGTGCTTGTATCGCCATGACGTGTCGATTGATACATTACATGCCCTCCCTAGGGCTACTTCATGACCTTGACCTGAGGTCAAAATTTCGGTTGACCTGACCTTAAATCACACCGCCTAATGTCGATAGCACATTTCAAGGACTGTCGAATAGCGTTCGCCGTTTGTTTCTATCTGTTACAGGTCCCGAGATATGTGTCAATATCCGAGAGTCCCACCCGATCTGGTTGAATTTTACCTATGATGGCCCAGTGACCTGAATATTGACCTGAGAGAAAAAATGACCCAAACACTTTCGATAGAGCCTGTCACCAGCTATCCAACGCCGCTTTCCATTTGTCGCTAGCTAGCATAGTTCTAGAGATCTTAGGGGGCAGACATCTGCCCCCCGGAAGTGCGAAGTTGGCGCGGACCGCCGGACGTGCGAGTGTTAACCACTCGGCCACCCCCACCTCCGGAGCGACTGCCAGACGGACTCAGACTGATGAGGTCTCAAGTCAATGATACTGATGAGGCTTGCTGTCTGACCCATACATCGAGCCTAGTTCGGCACCACCACAGCGACACTGTGTACCACACTGTGGTACATTACCATCACAGCGACACTGTGCACCACACTGTGGTGCATTACCACCCCAGCGACACTGTGCACCACACTGTGGTACATTACCACCACAGCGACACTGTGCACCACACTGTGGTACATTACCACCACAGCGACACTGTGCACCACACTGTGGTACATTACCACCACAGCAACACTGTGCACCACACTGTGGTACATTACCACCCCAGCGACACTGTGCACCACACCGTGGTACATTACCACCACAGCGACACTGTGTACCACACTGTGGTACGTTACCACCACAGCGACACTGTGTACCACACTGTGGTACATTACCACCACAGCGACACTGTGTGCCACACTGTGGTACATTACCACCCCATCAACACTGTGTGCCACACTGTGGTACATTACCACCACATCGACACTGTGTACCGCACTGTGGTACATTACCACCACAGCGACACTGTGCACCACACTGTGGTACATTACCACCCCAGCGACACTGTGCACCACACTGTGGTACATTACCACCACAGCAACACTGTGTACCACACTGTGGTACGTTACCACCCCGGCAACACTGCACCACACTGTGGTACATTACCACCACAGCGACACTGTGTACCACACTGTGGTACATTACCACCCCAGCGACACTGTGTACCACACTGTGGTACATTACCACCACAGCGACACTGTGTGCCACACTGTGGTACATTACCACCCCAGCGACACTGTGTACCACACTGTGGTACATTACCACCCCAGCGACACTGTACCACACTGTGGTACATTACCACCCCAGCAACACTGTGCACCACACTGTGGTACATTACCACCACAGCGACACTGTGCACCACACTGTGGTACATTACCACCCCACAGCGACACTGTGCACCACACTGTGGTACATTACCACCACAGCGACACTGTGTACCGCACTGTGGTACATTACCACCACAGACACTGTGTACCACACTGTGGTACATTACCACCACAGCGACACTGTGTACCACACTGTGGTACATTACCACCACAGCGACACTGTGGCCACACTGTGGTACATTACCACCCCAACACTGTGTGCACACTGTGGTACATTACCACCACAGCGACACTGTGCCACTGTACCACCCCAGCACACTGTCACCACCACAGCGACACTGTGTACCACACTGTGGTACATTACCACCCCAGCGACACTGTGTACCACACTGTGGTACATTACCACCCCAGCGACACTGTGTACCACACTGTGGTACATTACCACCCCAGCGACACTGTGTACCACACTGTGGTACATTACCACCCCAGCGAGGCTACAGTTCTCACCTGCTCCTGGTTAGGGTAGCCGGGCGGGTACGCCTGGCCAGGGTAGGGCTGGCCCTGCTGCGGGTAGCCTTGGTCGGGGTAGCCTTGGCCGGGGTAGGGCTGACCCTGCTGCGGGTAGCCTTGGCCGGGGTAGGGCTGGCCCTGCGGAGGGTAGCCGGCGCCGGGCGGGTAGCCCTGGTCCGGGTAGGGCTGGCCGGCAGGGTAGGGCTGGCCGGCGGGGTAGCCCTGGCCGGTGGGGTACGGCGACTGGGCCTGGTATGGCGGCTGCTGGGCCTGCCGGTACGGCATACAGTCACGGTGTGGTATGGCGACTGGGGCTGGCTGGCATACCATCACAGTGTGGTACGGCGACTGGGGCAGGCTGGTATACAGTCACAGTGTGGTACGGAGACTGAGGCAGGCTGGTATACAGTCACGGTGTGGTACGGAGACTGAGGCAGGCTGGTATACAGTCACAGTGTGGTACGGCGACTGAGGCAGGCTGGTATACAGTCACAGTGTGGTACGGAGACTGAGGCAGGCTGGTATACAGTCACAGTGTGGTACGGACTGAGGAGGGAAAGTACTGGTACGGCTGAGGCATGGTATACAGTCACAGTGTGGTACGGAGACTGAGGCAGGCTGGTATACAGTCACAGTGTGGTACGGCGACTGAGGCAGGCTGGTATACAGTCACAGTGTGGTACGGAGACTGAGGCAGGCTGGTATACAGTCACAGTGTGGTACGGAGACTGAGGCAGGCTGGTATACAGTCACAGTGTGGTACGGCGACTGAGGCAGGCTGGTATACAGTCACAGTGTGGTACGGAGACTGATGAGGCAGGCTGGTATACAGTCACAGTGTGGTACGGAGACTGAGGCAGGCTGGTATACAGTCACAGTGTGGTACGGAGACTGAGGCAGGCTGGTATACAGTCACAGTGTGGTACGGCGAACTGAGGCAGGCTGGTATACAGTCACAGTGTGGTACGGCGACTGAGGCAGGCTGGTATACAGTCACAGTGTGGTACGGAGACTGAGGCAGGCTGGTATACAGTCACAGTGTGGTACGGAGACGCTGAGGCAGGCTGGTATACAGTCACGGTGTGGTACGGCGACTGAGGCAGGCTGGTATACAGTCACAGTACTGGGGGTGGTATACAGTCACGGTGTGGTAGGACTGAGGCAGGCTGGTATTACGCTAGCTCACAGTGTGGTACGGGACTGAGGCAGGCTGGTATACAGTCACAGTGTGGTACGGAGACTGAGGCAGGCTGGTATACAGTCACAGTGTGGTACGGCGACTGAGGCAGGCTGGTATACAGTCACAGTGTGGTGATGTACGGAGACTGAGGCAGGCTGGTATACAGTCACAGTGTGGTACGGCGACTGAGGCAGGCTGGTTATACAGTCACAGTGTGGTACGGAGACTGAGGCAGGCTGGTATACAGTCACAGTGTGGTACGGCGACTGAGGCAGGCTGGTATACAGTCACAGTGTGGTACGGAGACTGAGGCAGGCTGGTATACAGTCACGGTGTGGTACGGAGACTGAGGCAGGCTGGTATACAGTCACAGTGTGGTACGGAGACTGAGGCAGGCTGGTATACAGTCACGGTGTGGTACGGAGACTGAGGCAGGCTGGTATACAGTCACAGTGTGGTACGGAGACTGAGGAAGGCTGGTATTCAGTCACGGTGTGGTACGGCGACTGAGGCAGGCTGGTATACAGTCACAGTGTGGTACGGCGACTGAGGCAGGCTGGTACATAGTCACAGTGTGGTACGGAGACTGAGGCAGGCTGGTATACAGTCACAGTGTGGTACGGCGACTGAGGCAGACTGGTATACAGTCACAGTATGGTACGGAGACTGAGGCAGGCTGGTATACAGTCACAGTGTAGTACGGCGACTGAGGAGGCTGGTATACAGTCACAGTATGGTACGGAGACTGAGGCAGGCTGGTATACAGTCACAGTGTAGTACGGCGACTGAGGAGGCTGGTATACAGTCACGGTGTGGTACGGAGACTGAGGCTGGCTGGCATACCATCACAGTGTGGTACGGCGACTGAGGCAGGCTGGTATACAGTCACAGTGTGGTACGGAGACTGGGGCAGGCTGGTATACAGTCACGGTGTGGTACGGAGACTGAGGCAGGCTGGTATACAGTCACAGTGTGGTACGGCGACTGAGGCAGGTTGGTAGTATACAGTCACAGTGTGGTACGGAGACTGAGGCAGGCTGGTATACAGTCACAGTGTGGTACGGCGACTGAGACAGGCTGGTATGCAGTCACAGTGTGGTACGGCGACTGAGGCAGGCTGGTATACAGTCACGGTGTGGTACGGAGACTGAGGCAGGCTGGTATACAGTCACAGTGTGGTACGGAGACTGGGGCAGGCTGGTATTCAGTCACGGTGTGGTACGGAGACTGAGGCAGGCTGGTATACAGTCACAGTGTGGTACGGAGACTGGGGCAGGCTGGTATTCAGTCACGGTGTGGTACGGCGACTGAGGCAGGCTGGTATACAGTCACAGTGTGGTACGGCGACTGAGGCAGGCTGGTATACAGTCACAGTGTGGTACGGCGACTGAGGCAGGCTGGTATACAGTCACAGTGTGGTACGGAGACTGAGGCAGGCTGGTATACAGTCACAGTGTGGTACGGCGACTGAGGCAGGCTGGTATACAGTCACAGTGCGGTACGGAGACCTGGGGCACACAGTCACGGTGTGGTACGGAGACTGAGGCAGGCTGGTATACAGTCACGGTGTGGTACGGGACTGAGGCGGCTGGTATACAGTCACAGTGTGGTACGGAGACTGAGGCAGGCTGGTATACAGTCACGGTGTGGTACGGCGACTGAGGCAGGCTGGTATACAGTCACAGTGTGGTACGGAGACTGAGGCAGGCTGGTATACAGTCACAGTGTGGTACGGAGACTGAGGCTGGCTGACACACCGTCGGCCGGCTGCTGTCTCAATGACCACCATATTTTATTTTTAACAGGACATTGAACGTGGACTGAAGCTCTGCTGAGATCGAACTATACCGCATGGATGGGATTGGCGTATCCAGATCCGTATCCAGGTCCGGCAAGAATCGTGTCAGGCGGATGCTTCATCGACAGTCCAATGAACTTTTGGGGAAATTTTTAGATTGCTTTGAGAAGATTTTCCGTTGTTAGAGGCATACATACTTGTTCATTGTGTAGCAAGTACAGCGAAACTATCAGCAGACAACAGCAAATAACAATATTTAGGCATCTTGGTTGTTCCAAAAGGCATCTTGGTTGGTTGCTCTGGTGGATGTGTTTGAGATTGTGGTGTGGTTCATATGGTTGCTATTGTGGTTGTGATTGATCCACCAGTTCGCTGCCAACCTCGGACACCGCGCTGTGTTTAAAACTGGACCTGTTCTGAACCATAACCGAATCTAGTGCACATTTAGCTTGTTATCAACAGAGGTTTAGGAACCGCATTGAATCCCTCTCCCCTCCCCTCCCTTCCCATCCCCTTCCCTCACCTCCACTTCACTCTTCTCCCCTTAGTGCCGCTGTGGCGCACTATGCGAGTGACAGAAAGAACTTAAGCCCCCAACCTCAATCATAAAGTAGCTAATATTCAGTAGAAATCCAAATCGTGGGCTGGGCGTTTCGCTGCTGCCCGCCATCCTCGGAAGTGTTTCGGGCCCAGCCCCATCCGCGTCGCGCGTGAGTGGTGTTTGTTGGTTTTTCCGACACGTCGATCGCTGAGTCACGCAGTGTCGCCAATCTCTCACGCCGATTGGTCGCGGGCGAAGAGTAGCGACAGGTGAGACTCGAATCCACACTCTTTCGATTGTGAGACGGGCAACTCACCCCCAGACTACTCGTCCCCCGCGCGTGAATGGCTTTCCCGCCTACTCTGAGCAGGCGTGTGAGCAGCTGCCCCGCCCACCCCGTGACGTACCTGGAAGTGGGCGTACGGGTTGGGCGGTCCCACGCCGGCGGGCTGGGCGACGAAGGGCTGCGGGCCGCCGGGCGGTCCGGCGGGCTTGCCGTCGGCCCAGTTAGGGTTGGTGGGCTGCTGCGGCTGGTAGCTGGCGCACATGGCCCGGCCGGCAGCGGCTCAGCTGACTGCGGACACGACTGTAACACACACGGGTCGTCAGCTGACGGATCGAGTGGTTGGTTATTTGGGCTTAGGGGCGCATCGACTGCTTCGGTCATACAGCACCCATGACGGATCCAGTGCTCACCCCCACCCCCTCCCCTCCTCCCCTCCGCTACCTGGTCAGCTGACTGTGGAGACGACTGTGACATACACGGGTCGTCAGATGGTGAGTGAGGTGTTCACCCCTCCTCTCCTACTCCTCCCACTCCGCCACCTGATCAGCTGACTGTGGATACGGCTCTAACAGACACGGGTCGGTGGCTGGCGAATGAAGTGCCCCCCCCCCCCGCCCCCGCCCCCTGCGCCTCCCACCCAGCTGACTGTGTATACGGCTCTAACAGACACGGGTCGGTGGCTGACGAATGAGGTGCCCCCGCCGCCTGCACTCCATCAACTGCTCAGCTGACTGAACACGCCTGTAACGGACACGGTTCGTCAGCCGGCGAACGAAGTGCTCCCCCTCCCTTCCCGCACACTCCGTCAACTGCTCAGCTGACTGCACACGGCCGCGACGGACCGGGTCGATGGCTTGCGCGAATGACTGCATGCATGCCTTATGAATACAAAGCGGGACAGAATCGCCGGCAATTCGCAGCTGAACTGTACGTGGAAGTGCCGGCCTTACCTTCAGATATGTAGTCGGTCAAGTTTAAGGCCTATCGAGTCAGATTTGCACAATAGCGTCAGCTGCCGTGATGTCGTGTAGCTACATGCATGACGCGTGTGACGACTACGATCGACATCAGCCTTTTATCTGTGCGTGCACCAATTTAGCCAATCACAGTGCAGCATTTCGGCGACAGCTTAATTGGTTTCCGCCGAAGTGGTCTAAAAATCCGTGGATCACTCACCGAGTTTGCTTCTGCCAAATTCACCGGTCTAAATTTAGATACGCGCACGTGCTGCCGCGCCGTCCCAGCTCCCGTAGGAGGATTTGATATGTGAATATAACTACAACTGTGTTATGTAGAGCTACATTACACGTATGCGATTATATATGTCGTCAAAGCAATGCTGCACTGTAATTGGTGCCGACTTCGCACGCGCACAGACACCGGTGGGTAATCGTTTTCAAAGTTGGTATGGTATGGCCGAGGCGGCAACGAAGGCAAGATTTTCCCAAGTCGTAGTTCCGTTCTACCCCCTCCCCTCATTTTTGCAAAAACATCCAAATCTACCCTACAATTTTATTTACTCTCAACAAAGCAACAAAACTTAATAGATGACACGCAGCAAACCTCGAAACTCATGTCCTCTTTTCGGACTTTGGAAGAATGTTTTCCTTTCTCGGGTGCACTGCCATATACTGACCGGCATTAAACCGTCTTGTGTCTCGAAAAAGATATCATAGTAACATTCTTTCTTTTCGCGACGAAGCGCCTGACACCTTGGCGTGGTTACATAGGTAGTTGATTCTCGTTTTACACCCTTGTAGTGTTTGTGTAATTCCGTAAAATATGACTTATTTCCTTCGCCCGAAACGCCCGAGACGTGGTGGCCTGAGTGAGTGCTTGCTCTGCTCTCGATGCCCCACCCACCTGCAGGACTGTTCACATGATGTGGTATCGTGTGCAACCAGAGGCAGCCAGGGAGGTAGCCCCTGGGTCCCGGCCCTCCCCATAAGAACCAAAAGTCCATTAAATCAAACAAGGAATTTTTAGACTCTTGCCACGCAAAGCCAAACATTTTCGGTGCGCTTCGAGCGCCGAAAGCGTTCTTTGCTCTTTGCGTTTTCTTCGGAGTTGGGCCGTTCCCTTAGAAAAATCCTGGTTGCGCCACTGTTTGCAAGGCTCAATTAGGGTGTGATCCATGTATGATAACTGGCCAAGTCAGACTGGATGGGTACTGCTGCCAGGTAATGGCTTGCTGCCACCAGAACAGGAGAGCTGTCTTATCCAGCCCCGTTTCCAAGCTAGGCTGTCGTATGCTACGAATGCTGACTTGCTCCTGGTTTGTGGTAAAGGTGTCAATATATTTGTGCCCCAGGGACGGGCTGCTACAGCCATGGCTGTGTAGCTAAACTTCAATTCATACGCCTAACCTTATGATAAGGACCTTGTTTGGCAAACTGACATAAACTCATCCATGACTGTCTGGGGTCGGGTATTACTAAGCCACCAGAAAATGGTATTGCTAAGCCAGATCCCGACCAAATCGATCACGTGGAGAAAGGATCTGGAACGCAAATAATTCATAGAGACTACATCTCTTCCTCCCACTGACGTCACCATGGTTGAAGGGATCCGCTAATCGTCAAACTATATCAGGCCAATTAAATGCAGCACATTCACACAAGCTTCGGGTGCATGAGGAAACTTGGATTGAGCGTACAAAATCCGATACTTGGAAATACGGATGAAAGAACCGATAAAAAACCGCTGCTGGTGGGCATACGGCGGGGGGGAACAAATGCAGGGCCAAACCCAGCAATTTGTGCAAAAGCTGACATGATGTATACAGCAAAAGTCTTTTGCTGTATACATCATGTGAGCCTTAAGAAATCATCATGTTTCGGTTCATTGTCTCAGCCAAACTACTTTTGGGGAGATTGCGTGAGACGAAATGTACGACCCTCAATATACCAGGAGGTGCTGAGTTTACATCAAAAGTAACGTTAGGGATTATGCTATATTACTCAACGTTTCGGCCAGGGGCCATCGTCAGGAGTGATATAAAAAATGGCATGGTTAACAATTGAAAAAACGCGTGGAAAAAAAGGTGCAAAAATACACGTGAATCACAGAAAAGCATCCTCATTGGTGCAGACACTTCAAGAAACTTCAAACCAGAAATTAACTAGGTCAAGGTAGAATCCTCTGAGGAAGCCCGAGCCGATGGTCCATATACATATCGACACATACATGCACGCACATATATAGACATATATCCAATGTAACGCGTAATGCATAAAGTATAATTTAGGTTTATGTAATTTTATGTGATATACCAAGACGTCGTTTGCGTGTTTAGTTGCGGCCGTAGACACAAACTTCAAAGAAGAAATTCTAGCAACAGCCAGGGACAACGCTGATCTGAAGGTCCTCGAATCTCTACACATACGTAACCTACGGCCGCAACTAAACACGCAAACGACGTCTTGGTATATCACATAGAATTACAAAAACATAAATTATACTGTATGTATTACGCGTTACATTGGATATATGGCTATATATGTGCGTGCATGTATGTATGTGTCGATATGTATATGGGCCATCGGCTCGGGCTTCCTCAGAGGATTCTATCTTGACCTAGTTGATTTCTGGTTTGGAGTTTCTTGAAGTGTTTGCACTAATGAGGATGCTTTTCTGTGATTCAAGTGTATTTTTGCACGTTTTTTTCCCCGCGTTTTTTCAATCGTTAACTCAGGACATTCCCAATCCCGCGCCCACCGGCGAAACAGTGTGGGCGGCCCTCAGTCGTGAATGTGCATAAAGTGTGTTGTAACCAAAAATAAACAAACAAACCTTGCTATTTTTTTATATCACTCCTGACGATGGCTCCCTCGCCAAAATGTTGAGTAATATAGCATAATCCCTAACGTTACTTTTATCTAAACTCAGCACCTCACTGGTATATTGAGGGTCGTACATTTCGTCTCATGCAATGTCTAAAACCCAGGAGCACTTAAGAGCCAATCTTCGTCGTATTAAACATTTTTTGGGGAGGGCATTTGTCACGTCCCCCTCCTCCTAGGCATATCTGTGTTTAATAAAGCATACATATATAATTATATATTCATATATTATGCATCACATGTATGCAATATCAATGACGAATGCTAGTGACCGGAAAAAGCCAAATCACTTCATTCTAGCGGTCAAGCTAGAAATAGCTACGCGCGTCGTCACGGCCTCCGATAGACAAGCTTACGCTAGTGCAGGATTTATCGTGACATTTACCAGGGAGAGGGGGGGCGAACCTGTGCTCCCTATTCAATATTCACGATAACTTGAAAGCGTGTTACATCTGTATGAAATGTTTCATGTATGTCAATTGACGAGTTATACGCTTCTTGCTGAAGTAAAAAGCATAAGTTCAAGGTAGGTCAGGCATCAGTTACGTCAGCATGACGTCATATTCGTCGATTTCTGACAAAAACGCATCGGTGCACAGATATTGGCATGCAATTCGAACGAATCCTTGGTCGTTGGCCACAAAATTGTGGTCAACGACCAAGGAAACCGTGCGTGCGGAAACCGGGCCAACACAGACAAACTGTGATTCAGCTGGGAGTAGATTACTCACAGTCAGATGGCGTTGGGGGTGGGGACTCACTGCAGGTGAAGCTGTCTCGGACAGTAATTCGTGCTGCACTGGTACGACCAGTGACGCAGCCAGGATTTTCCTAAAGGAGGCCGACGAAAGAAAGGCGATGATATACGCTTCGCGCACCCATAGCAGCATGTGTCAGGCTGCCGTGAGGAAAATCTGTAAAATTATCGTTTTATTTGGTATATTTTTGGATGCGAAGGATGGGGCGATGGGGCCCCGGTTCCCTGCCTGCGCCTCTGCGCAGCATGCGGCCAGCCACTCTCTCCTCTGACGTAAACAGCCATAAATTACATGACTCACCCGCACGGCGCACACCATAGCGTGTGTCGGCTGGCGCAATCCGGAACGGGCGCTCCGCCATCGCCAAGTGGTCGCAGGCACGCGAGGACAAGTTCGAGGACAGGCATGTTATCTGAGGATGGGCTGGAGGACAGGCATGTGTTATCTGGGAATGGGCTGGAGGACAGACATGTGTTATCTGAGGATGGGCTGGAGGACAGACATGTGTTATCTGAGGACGGGCTGGAGGACAGCCATGTGTTATCTGAGGACGGGCTGGAGGACATGAGGGCAGCGATCTCTTGACACCGTTCCTCACCTGTCTCCTGACACCGTTCCTCACCCATCTCCTGACACCGTTCCTCACCTGTATGCTTACACCGTTCCTCACCCATCTCCTGACACCGGTCCTCACCTATCTCCTGACACCGTGCCTCACCCATCTCCTGACACCGTTCCTCACCTGTCTCCCGACACCCGACTGATTCCGTTGGTCGCAGCGCCAGACTTCGTCCTTCGTCACACGTTCACACGCCACCTGGTTCCTCAGACGTTCCTCGCACGTTCCTCACACGTTCCTCAGACGTTCACACGCCACCTGATTCCTCAGGCGTTCCTCAGACGTTCCTCAGACGTTCCTCAGACGTTCACACGCCACCTGGGCCGCGTCAGGACCGCACACGCGCCAACACGACACACACCTGACCTGGTCTGGCCGCCAGTCGGACGGCTCTGCGTCCGCCTGCCCCACCAGCCTGACCAAATGTGTCGGCGGCGCCGGCCGCTATCGATCGCTGCGCGCTGTGTGACGTCACCACTATAGAGGCCGGCGTCAGGCGTGTCGCCACCACTACAGAGGCCGGCGTCAGGGGTGTCGCCACCACTACAGAGGCCGGCGTCAGGGGTGTCGCCACCACACAGTAGCCGGCGTCAGGGGTGTCGCCACCACTACAGAGGCCGGCGTCAGGGGTGTCGCCACCACACAGTAGCCGGCGTCAGGGGTGTCGCCACCACTACAGAGGCCGGCGTCAGGGGTGTCGCCACCACTACAGAGGCCGGCGTCAGGGGTGTCGTCACCACACAGTAGCCGGCGTCAGGGGTGTCGCCACCACACAGTAGCCGGCGTCAGGGGTGTCGCCACCACTACAGAGGCCGGCGTCAGGGGTGTCGCCACCACTACAGAGGCCGGCGTCAGGGGTGTCGCCACCACTACAGAGGCCGGCGTCAGGGGTGTCGCCACCACTACAGAGGCCGGCGTCAGGGGTGTCGCCACCACACAGTAGCCGGCGTCAGGGGTGTCGCCACCACACAGTAGCCGGCGTCAGGGGTGTCGCCACCACTACAGTAGCCGGCGTCAGGGGTGTCGCCACCACACAGTAGCCGGCGTCAGGGGTGTCGCCACCACTACAGAGGCCGGCGTCAGGGTGTCGCCACCACTACAGAGGCCGGCGTCAGGGGTGTCGCCACCACACAGTAGCCGGCGTCAGGGGTGTCGCCACCACTACAGAGGCCGGCGTCAGGGGTGTCGCCACCACTACAGAGGCCGGCGTCAGGGGTGTCGCCACCACTACAGGCAGGCGTCAGGGGTGTCGCCACCACACAGTAGCCGGCGTCAGGGGTGTCGCCACCACTACAGTAGCCGGCGTCAGGGGTGTCGCCACCACTACAGAGGCCGGCGTCAGGGTGTCGCCACCACTAGAGCGGCGTCAGGGTGTCACCACACAGAGGCCGGCGTCAGGGGTGTCGCCACCACTACAGAGGCCGGCGTCAGGGGTGTCGCCACCACACAGTAGCCGGCGTCAGGGGTGTCGCCACCACTACAGAGGCCGGCGTCAGGGGTGTCGCCACCACTACAGAGGCCGGCGTCAGGGGTGTCGCCACCACACAGTAGCCGGCGTCAGGGGTGTCGCCACCACTACAGACGGCGCAGGGGTGTCGCCACCACACAGTAGCCGGCGTCAGGGGTGTCGCCACCACACAGTAGCCGGCGTCAGGGGTGTCGCCACCACACAGTAGCCGGCGTCAGGGGTGTCGCCACCACTACAGAGGCCGGCGTCAGGGGTGTCGCCACCACTACAGAGGCCGGCGTCAGGGGTGTCGCCACCACTACAGTAGGCCGGCGTCAGGGGTGTCGCCACCACTACAGTAGGCCGGCGTCAGGGGTGTCGCCACCACACAGTAGCCGGCGTCAGGGGTGTCGCCACCACTCACAACAGAGGCCGGCGTCAGGGGTGTCGCCACCACACAGTAGCCGGCGTCAGGGGTGTCGCCACCACTACAGTAGCCGGCGTCAGGGGTGTCGCCACCACTACAGAGGCCGGCGTCAGGGGTGTCGCCACCACACAGTAGCCGGCGTCAGGGGTGTCGCCACCACACAGTAGCCGACGTCAGGGGTGTCGCCACCACTACAGAGGCCGGCGTCAGGGGTGTCGCCACCACTACAGAGGCCGGCGTCAGGGGTGTCGCCACCACTACAGTAGCCGGCGTCAGGGGGTGTCGCCACCACTACAGTAGCCGGCGTCAGGGGTGTCGCCACCACTACAGAGGCCGGCGTCAGGGGTGTCGCCACCACTACAGAGGCCGGCGTCAGGGGTGTCGCCACCACTACAGTAGGCCGGCGTCAGGGGTGTCGCCACCACTACAGTAGGCCGGCGTCAGGGTTCGTCACACAGTGTCGCCACCACTACAGTAGCCGGCGTCAGGGGTGTCGCCACCACTACAGTAGCCGGCGTCAGGGGTGTCGCCACCACTACAGTAGCCGGCGTCAGGGGTGTCGCCACCACTACAGTAGCCGGCGTCAGGGGTGTCGCCACCACTACAGAAGCCGGCGTCAGGGGTGTCGCCACCACTACAGTAGCCGGCGTCAGGGGTGTCGCCACCACTACAGAGGCCGGCGTCAGGGGTGTCGCCACCACTACAGAGGCCGGCGTCAGGGGTGTCGCCACCACTACAGTAGCCGGCGTCAGGGGTGTCGCCACCACACAGTAGCCGGCGTCAGGGTGTCGCCACCACTAAACTCAGGGTGTCGCACCACTACAGAGGCCGGCGTCAGGGGTGTCGCCACCACTACAGAGGCCGGCGTCAGGGGTGTCGCCACCACACAGTAGCCGGCGTCAGGGGTGTCGCCACCACTACAGAGGCCGGCGTCAGGGGTGTCGCCACCACTACAGAGGCCGGCGTCAGGGGTGTCGCCACCACACAGTAGCCGGCGTCAGGGGTGTCGCCACCACTACAGAGGCCGGCGTCAGGGGTGTCGTCACCACTACAGAGGCCGGCGTCAAGGGTGTCGCCACCACTACAGTGGCCGGCGTCAGGGGTGTCGCCACCACTACAGTAGCCGGCGTCAGGGGTGTCGCCACCACTACAGTAGCCGGCGTCAGGGGTGTCGCCACCACTACAGAGGCCGGCGTCACGGGTGTCGCCACCACACAGTAGCTGACGTCAGGGGTGTCGCCACCACTACAGTAGCTGACGTCAGGGGTGTCGCCACCACTACAGTAGCCGGCGTCAGGGGTGTCGCCACCACTACAGAGGCCGGCGTCAGGGGTGTCGCCACCACACAGTAGCCGGCGTCAGGGGTGTCGCCACCACTACAGTAGGCCCGGCGTCAGGGGTGTCGCCACCACACAGTAGCCGGCGTCAGGGGTGTCGCCACCACTACAGTAGCCGGCGTCAGGGGTGTCGCCACCACTACAGTAGGGCGTCAGGGGTGTCGCAGGCCGGCGTCAGGGGTGTCGCCACCACTACAGAGCCGGCGTCAGGGGTGTCGTCACCACTACAGAGGCCGGCGTCAGGGGTGTCGCCACCACTACAGAGGCCGGCGTCAGGGGTGTCGCCACCACACAGTAGGCCGGCGTCAGGGGTGTCGCCACCACTACAGAGGCCGGCGTCAGGGGTGTCGCCACCACTACAGAGGCCGGCGTCAGGGGTGTCGCCACCACTACAGTAGCCGGCGTCAGGGGTGTCGCCACCACACAGTAGCCGGCGTCAGGGGTGTCGCCACCACTACAGAGGCCGGCGTCAGGGGTGTCGCCACCACTACAGAGGCCGGCGTCAGGGGTGTCGCCACCACACAGTAGCCGGCGTCAGGGGTGTCGCCACCACAAGAGAGCCGGCGTCAGGGTGTCGCCACCACTACAGAGGCCGGCGTCAGGGGTGTCGCCACCACTACAGTAGGCCGGCGTCAGGGGTGTCGCCACCACTACAGTAGGCCGGCGTCAGGGGTGTCGCCACCACTAACAGTAGCCGGCGTCAGGGGTGTCGCCACCACTACAGAGGCCGGCGTCAGGGGTGTCGTCACCACTACAGAGGCCGGCGTCAGGGGTGTCGCCACCACTACAGAGGCGCGGCGTCAGGGGTGTCGCCACCACTACAGTAGGCCGGCGTCAGGGGTGTCGCCACCACTACAGAGGCCGGCGTCAGGGGTGTCGCCACCACTACAGAGGCCGGCGTCAGGGGTGTCGCCACCACACAGTAGCCGGCGTCAGGGGTGTCGCCACCACTACAGTAGCTGGCGTCAGGGGTGTCGCCACCACTACAGAGGCCGGCGTCAGGGGTGTCGCCACCACTACAGTAGCCGGCGTCAGGGGTGTCGCCACCACATACAGAGGCCGGCGTCAGGGGTGTCGCCACCACACAGTAGCCGGCGTCAGGGGTGTCGCCACCACACAGTAGCCGGCGTCAGGGGTGTCGCCACCACTACAGTAGCCGGCGTCAGGGGTGTCGCCACCACTACAGAGGCCGGCGTCAGGGGTGTCGCCACCACTACAGAGGCCGGCGTCAGGGGTGTCGCCACCACTACAGAGGCCGGCGTCAGGGGTGTCGCCACCACTACAGAGGCCGGCGTCAGGGGTGTCGTCACCACACAGTAGCCGGCGTCAGGGGTGTCGCCACCACTACAGAGGCCGGCGTCAGGGGTGTCGCCACCACTACAGAGGCCGGCGTCAGGGGTGTCGCCACCACTACAGAGGCCGGCGTCAGGGGTGTCGCCACCACACAGTAGCCGGCGTCAGGGGTGTCGCCACCACTACAGAAGCCGGCGTCAGGGGTGTCGCCACCACTACAGTAGCCGGCGTCAGGGTGTCGCCACCACTACAGTAGGCCGGCGTCAGGGGTGTCGCCACCACACAGTAGCCGGCGTCAGGGGTGTCGCCACCACTACAGAGGCCGGCGTCAGGGGTGTCGCCACCACTACAGAGGCCGGCGTCAGGGGTGTCGCCACCACTACAGAGGCCGGCGTCAGGGGTGTCGCCACCACTACAGTAGCCGGCGTCAGGGGTGTCGCCACCACTACAGTAGCCGGCGTCAGGGGTGTCGCCACCACTACAGAGGCCGGCGTCGGCGTCAGGGGTGTCGCCACCACTACAGAGGCCGGCGTCAGGGGTGTCGCCACCACTACAGAGGCCGGCGTCAGGGGTGTCGCCACCACTACAGTAGCCGGCGTCAGGGGTGTCGCCACCACTACAGAGGCCGGCGTCAGGGGTGTCGCCACCACTACAGAGGCCGGCGTCAGGGGTGTCGCCACCACTACAGAGGCCGGCGTCAGGGGTGTCGCCACCACACAGTAGCCGGCGTCAGGGGTGTCGCCACCACACAGTAGCCGGCGTCAGGGGTGTCGCCACCACTACAGAGGCCGGCGTCAGGGGTGTCGCCACCACACAGTAGCCGGCGTCAGGGGTGTCGCCACCACACAGTAGCCGGCGTCAGGGGTGTCGCCACCACACAGTAGCCGGCGTCAGGGGTGTCGCCACCACTACAGAGGCCGGCGTCAGGGGTGTCGCCACCACACAGTAGCTGACGTCAGGGGTGTCGCCACCACTACAGAGGCCGGCGTCAGGGGTGTCGCCACCACTACAGTAGGCCGGCGTCAGGGGTGTCGCCACCACTACAGAGGCCGGCGTCAGGGGTGTCGCCACCACACAGTAGCTGACGTCAGGGGTGTCGCCACCACACAGTAGCCGGCGTCAGGGGTGTCGCCACCACACAGTAGCCGGCGTCAGGGGTGTCGCCACCACACAGTAGCCGGCGTCAGGGGTGTCGCCACCACTACAGAGGCCGGCGTCAGGGGTGTCGCCACCACTACAGTAGCCGGCGTCAGGGGTGTCGCCACCACACAGTAGCCGGCGTCAGGGGTGTCGCCACCACTACAGAGGCCGGCGTCAGGGGTGTCGCCACCACACAGTAGCCGGCGTCAGGGGTGTCGCCACCACACAGTAGCCGGCGTCAGGGGTGTCGCCACCACACAGTAGCCGGCGTCAGGGGTGTCGCCACCACTACAGAGGCCGGCGTCAGGGGTGTCGCCACCACTACAGTAGGCCGGCGTCAGGGGTGTCGCCACCACTACAGTAGGCCGGCGTCAGGGGTGTCGCCACCACTACAGTAGCCGGCGTCAGGGGTGTCGCCACCACTACAGTAGAGGGGTTGCCCGGCGTCAGGGTGTCGCCACCACTACAGTAGGCCGGCGTCAGGGGTGTCGCCACCACTACAGAGGCCGGCGTCAGGGGTGTCGCCACCACACAGTAGCCGGCGTCAGGGTAGGGTCGCCACCACTACAGAGGCCGGCGTCAGGGGTGTCGCCACCACTACAGTAGCCGGCGTCAGGGGTGTCGCCACCACACAGTAGCCGGCGTCAGGGGTGTCGCCACCACTACAGAGGCCGCCACCACACAGTAGCCGGCGTCAGGGGTGTCGCCACCACTACAGAGGCCGGCGTCAGGGGTGTCGCCACCACACAGTAGCCGGCGTCAGGGGTGTCGCCACCACACAGTAGCCGGCGTCAGGGGTGTCGCCACCACACAGTAGCCGGCGTCAGGGGTGTCGCCACCACTACAGAGGCCGGCGTCAGGGGTGTCGCCACCACACAGTAGCCGGCGTCAGGGGTGTCGCCACCACTACAGAGGCCGGCGTCAGGGGTGTCGTAACCACAACAGTAGCCGGCGTCAGGAGGGGTGTCGCCACCACACAGTAGCCGGCGTCAGGGGTGTCGCCACCACTACAGAGGCCGGCGTCAGGGGTGTCGCCACCACACAGTAGCCGGCGTCAGGGGTGTCGCCACCACACAGTAGCCGGCGTCAGGGGTGTCGCCACCACACAGTAGCCGGCGTCAGGGGTGTCGCCACCACTACAGAGGCCGGCGTCAGGGGTGTCGCCACCACACAGTAGCCGGCGTCAGGGGTGTCGCCACCACACAGTAGCCGGCGTCAGGGGTGTCGCCACCACTACAGAGGCCGGCGTCAGGGGTGTCGCCACCACTACAGAGGCCGGCGTCAGGGGTGTCGCCACCACTACAGACCACACAGTAGCCGGCGTCAGGGGTGTCGCCACCACTACAGAGGCCGGCGTCAGGGGTGTCGCCACCACTACAGAGGCCGGCGTCAGGGGTGTCGCCACCACACAGTAGCCGGCGTCAGGGGTGTCGCCACCACTACAGAGGCCGGCGTCAGGGGTGTCGCCACCACACAGTAGCCGGCGTCAGGGGTGTCGCCACCACACAGTAGCCGGCGTCAGGGGTGTCGCCACCACTACAGTAGCTGACGTCAGGGGTGTCGCCACCACTACAGTAGCTGACGTCAGGGGTGTCGCCACCACTACAGAGGCCGGCGTCAGGGGTGTCGTCACCACACAGTAGCCGGCGTCAGGGGTGTCGCCACCACTACAGTAGGCCGGCGTCAGGGGTGTCGCCACCACTACAGAGGCCGGCGTCAGGGGTGTCGCCACCACACAGTAGCCGGCGTCAGGGGTGTCGCCACCACTACAGAGGCCGGCGTCAGGGGTGTCGCCACCACTACAGAGGCCGGCGTCAGGGTGTCGCCACCACTACAGAGGCCGGCGTCAGGGGTGTCGCCACCACTACAGTAGGCCGGCGTCAGGGGTGTCGTCCACCACCACACAGTAGCCGGCGTCAGGGGTGTCGCCACCACACAGTAGCCGGCGTCAGGGGTGTCGCCACCACTACAGAGGCCGGCGTCAGGGGTGTCGCCACCACTACAGAGGCCGGCGTCAGGGGTGTCGCCACCACTACAGAGGCCGGCGTCAGGGGTGTCGCCACCACACAGTAGCTGACGTCAGGGGTGTCGCCACCACTACAGAGGCCGGCGTCAGGGGTGTCGCCACCACACAGTAGCCGGCGTCAGGGGTGTCGTCACCACACAGTAGCCGGCGTCAGGGGTGTCGCCACCACTACAGAAGCCGGCGTCAGGGGTGTCGTCACCACACACTACAGAGGCCGGCGTCAGGGTGTCGCCACCACACAGTAGCCGGCGTCAGGGGTGTCGCCACCACTACAGAAGCCGGCGTCAGGGGTGTCGTCACCACTACAGAGGCCGGCGTCAGGGGTGTCGCCACCACTACAGAGGCCGGCGTCAGGGGTGTCGCCACCACTACAGAGGCCGGCGTCAGGGGTGTCGCCACCACACAGTAGCCGGCGTCAGGGGTGTCGCCACCACTACAGAGGCCGGCGTCAGGGTGTCGCCACCACTACAGAGGCCGGCGTCAGGGGTGTCGTCACCACACAGTAGCCGGCGTCAGGGGTGTCGCCACCACTACAGAGGCCGGCGT